>JAPMOR010005280.1:147039-183429 GCA_026543865.1 Argiope aurantia
ATATATATATATATATTCTAAATTAATAATTTAAAATTGCTCAAAAACTTACTTCCTGGTTTGAATACTGATCTTTCTCAGGAGAAAATGGACTATTCTGTGGCCTGGAAGGAGGAGTTTTAGAAGATGCAGGTGATTCTAAAGTATCAAGATTTTCTGATTGATCTGTTATTGTTTCTGTATGCATGGCTTCATTACTATTCACAAACACGTCACTATCCAAAGACATTCTCTTTATGGAACTAGGCAATGAGTCATTAGATGGCAGAGAGCTCATGGGCCATGCTGGTCGAGGCCTGATTAGGCTCTGTGCATCAGCTTCTGGAATCTTATCAGTAAATTCAGAAATATGAGGCCTTTCTTCATTAGCACAGTATCCAGGAGAATCTGGTAAATCTGATGGAGAGATGACTGCACTTGTTCTTTGGCTAAAATATTAAGAAATTTTATAATATCACCAGTTTTGAAAACAAGAGTAAATTTCATGAATAATAACTAAAATTTTTATCAGTATCAAGACTTTATTAATCATATACTAATACTATAAATAAATGAAATTAAATAACTAATTTTTAAAAAAATATTTACAAGACAACTCTTTTAAATTCAGAAACTAACATTATAAATTGAAATATAATAAAAGTACTGACGTTTTCCAAATAGATTGAAACATTTTCATAATGCTTAAACAATACTAATCCAGAGAGAACAATGTCAAACAGTCCGTCGAGTATGCAGGTTGAGAATGAAAGAAGTATTGATTTGACATGCATTAATAATATCCTGCTGGAATGGCTAACTGCCAAGAAAAGTTTAGGAATGCCCCACCTATTTTCAGTAACACTTTCTAAGTTCTTTTAAGTAAAGCAGGAGACTAGACAGGTATGTAGTTAATATTCTTATACAGTATAATATTTGTCAACTATGATTAGTTATTAAGCTAACAGATTACAGTTCAAAATGGCATAGATACTGAGTAGGGGGAAAAAAAAACACTTATTGAGACTATTTTAAGAACAAAGTTTTATTTATTCAAAATAATTATTAACTGTTTAAGATTTTGCTTTATTATTTGTTTATGATACTCATAATTTTCAATGTCTATTTTGAATGAAAAAAATTAACATCCAATTAAAAATTTGTTTAAAATGTAAATATCAAAATAGCTAATTTAATAATAAAAAAATAACTGAAAAGTTAAAAAATTTGGATGACTTTAATAAAATTAACATGCTAAAAATTATCTGTTAGAGTTAAAAGTATTAAATAATAGCTGGCAAAATTATATTTAATTAAATAGTTAATATTATTTAATTTTAAACTTTAAGAAGAATTTTAAAATACTGGAATTAAAAAATGCTTAATAGCACTGTTTTTTAAGTATTTAATAACAATAAAACTGTTATTGTGACATAGTATATGATTACAACAGAAATATTTTTAACCTCTACAATTTTACATTATGATCACCATAGTTTCAAATTAACTACAGAAGTCATAACAATAAATTATAAGACTTACAAGCATTTTTTATATCACAGCATATGAATAAAAATTCATTGTTAATGAAAAGATTATTAGAAGTAACTTCTAGATGCACTAATTTATTACAAAATTGAAAATGAATATAAAAAAAATATTTTTTTTTATTTTATATAAATTTTATTTTATTATGTCACTACTCTTCAAAAATAGAACTAGATCCCATAGAAAATAGCAGTACTTTATTTCATCAGAGCAAGATTAAATATTTGTATCATTTAGACCCAACAATTGTCAAAATTTAGCACTACTCAGCATAATTTTTAACTGATATTCATACAAATGCCGATATTAAATATATTGTAATGAATTTAAAGAACTTGAAATAATCTTCAGAAATTAAATTACAGTTTAAAAATGAAGGTCTGGAAAATGAGCATTTCCTACCTCACGTCACTAACCCATGAACTTCGAGCAGAATGCTGGAAACAGCTGGTTAACGAGCTAAGGGAACTACAGCGAGAAATTACAAGAGGCGTTTGATCTACACTCTGATCATCACTGGCAGCTTCTATAATATAAGCAAAAGAGGGTAATTAATTTATAATTAAATAAAAATATTAAAATATATATTATATAAAAATAATTTCTATAAATATGCTGGAATTGGAAGATTAATTAAAACTAGTTTTATAATTAAAAAATCAAAAAAATTCCAACAATATCTTCTTTACCAAACTTCACAAATGTACATTTTTCATGAAAAAAAAAATACTTTTGATTGTTATTTGATAATTAGAAATTTTTTTTTAATGATAATTTTTTTTGATATTATATGTATTACAAATTTATTTTGTCCATAATATACAAAATAGTTTACATACAATATTAAAGTTCATTTTTAAAACTATTTTAATTGATTTTCTTACCTTTACTGATAGCAGATATTGATGATGACAGAGTATCAGTAGATTTTTTATGCCTCATGACAACATTCTTTATTTTATCTCTTTGTTCATTCAATATAATTCTGTCCTCCTGACTTTGAGTTAAATTATTTTTCCACATATTATTTTGCCCTTTCCCATACAGCATACCAAGATCTTGTTTGCTATTTGGAAAAGCACGTTTATTCCCAGGAATTTCTAATAGATCATCTATCTCAGTATTATCAAGATGATTGTGTGAAGCATTCATAGATTCTGGATGGTATCCATTTGTCTTAGATGCATTAAAACCATTTTCTACCTCAGAATTATGCAAGCCATTATGAAACACATTTCTATCAATGACTCTATTTCGAGAGTGGATGCTCCCTCTTCTTTGTGGGGGTAAACTGTTTGGTCTTATTGGAGGTTTTTCTTCATTTATTGAGAGCTCGGAATGCCCATTAGTTTTAATATCAGAAGTTGGGCTAGTGTTGCTACCATTTTGCAAGTGCCTAAACATTTGCAAAACAACATTACTATTTCCTTCAAATGGAAGATTCGTTTTCTCTTTCCATTCAGCTGGTTTTTCTTGTATGACTTTGCAGTCCAGTGGCGTTGATCTGTTATTATTAACAAAAATTCTAAATCGATCCCGTTGTGCTTTATAGTGAGGTGGTTCAGAACGATTGCTTCCAAGACTATCTTTGCTTTCAGAACGAGGCACACGAACAGGAGAGCCTACATGCCCATTGATGCTGTGGTACATTCTACCAGGAAGGAAGGATAAGTACTGGGGCTTTCTATCAAGACCATTTGGTTCGTATGAAAATTTCTTACTGTAATCACCACCAGGAGTGGGACTTGTTTTAGGACTATCAATATTATCACAGGTTTCAGAAAGATTTTCATCCAAGTCAGCAGCAAGTGCCCTCTGTTTTCTGACTAGTAAGCTAGGCATATTAGACAATCCACCATTCATATGGTGCCCATTTTCACTATGAGATCCTAAACCTAAGGCAATTCCTTCTGGTCTGGCTGAAAGGAGATTTTTCAAGGCTGCAGAACTACCCATGGATATCATTTTGTGCTTTGAATGAATTAAGTTCCTAAGCATTCCGACTGCACCCATCTCCCACAACATTTGTTGGTCTTCAGCACACCTTGCTGATAAATTCCACAGAGTGCCACAAGCATTGCTGACAATAGTTAAACTTGGCGATTTTAAATGAGAAAGCAAAGTTTGTAAGCACTTGTGCTTTCTCAGTACAGCTCTGTAATCCTCTCGGACAGCAATATGACTGGATATGTTACGAAGAATGCCACCTCCATTCTCAATGATGGAAAGTGTGCTGGAGGAACTTTTATAGGTAAGAGTTGAAACTAGAAATTCTAAGGCACCCTCTACTTCACAGATGTCAGCTTTGTTCATGCTACAATGGGCAGAGAGGTTCCACAGAGCTGAGAGAATGCTTTTAAGAGTGGATTCCTTTTGGGCTTCCATTGCTGCTTTCATAAGGGTGGTAACAACTCCTACTTCTCTGAGGATTTGCTTACTTGAAGCATCTGCCCTCCAGGACAGGTTACGTAGCACACTGGCAGTAACCTGTCAAGAATATTTTTAAGAAGCATTATGACACATTTCTACATTTTGATTAATACATATATTGCATTTTATCAATTAAAAAAATAAATTTTGATAGATAACTATTTTTAAATTCATAATTAAGTCAGCATTTAAAATTGCAGAAAAAAAATTCTAAAAAATTTACAAAAGCAATGTGTCAAGTTAAAAATTCAATTTATTGTAGAGTAAATTTTGATTTCCAAGTAAATTCCTTACAAAAAATATTTCTCCTCTTTAATAATAAATTATATTCTTAACTCTAGAAGGAGTTTCATAATATTATCATTTCTAAAAGTAATGTAATGCTTCTGTTTTCAATTTTAATTTAAATTTTGGATTGAGAATTAATGTTTTCAATATATTACAATATTAAGTAAGCATTCTATAATTACATTTCAAAGAACATATTGATGTAATATTTATTAATGTAAAACAAAGCTTTGGTAACATATAATGAAAGGCCATGATTTTATGTGGGTGTTTTTTAAATTTATTTATTTTTGATAAGAGAATTAATTGAAAATGGTACTCACTCAAAATATAAAATACATTATTACAAAAAATTAAAATTTATGCATTATATTTTCTTGATGGCATATAATGAAATGCCAAAATTTATGCAGTTTTTTAAACAATTTATTTTTTATAAGATAATTCATACTAATGATTTTATTTTCAAAAAAAAACTTTATATTGATTGGTTTATGCATCCATATTTAATATTTAAATAAATAGCAAAAACACTTATGCAATTAAATCTTAAAAAATAATCACTAATTATATAACTGATGGATAAATTTTTACAATACATTTTAGTTTTCATACAGCAATGATGAGGACATTTCCCAAAAGAAAGAATTTCTTATTGTTTTATAAAAATATACATAACATGTAAAGGTCATTAATGTTTGATGTATATGTGTGTGTATGTATGTTTTAAAATATTGTAAATACACTAAAATGACAAAACTTTAAAACAAACATGCCACATTCAAAAATTTCTCACAGACCAAATAAGCAAAAAAAAAGCTTATGTGAGTCATAAAAAGCACACCCTCTTTTTTTCCTTAATCGTGCCCTTGTCCAGATTTTTTTTTTAGTTCGGGGGGGGGGGGGGGAAGAGAAATTTCAGCATTAAAGATATATATGCATACACTATCCCTTCTCTAAATAAGATAACAGCAAATAGTTAGAAAACTTTTTTTTTAATTTGTAGATAATGCTGTTAAAGTGAACTCAATGCAGATACACAGTTTTTTTCAAATATATATGCCATATCTTTTTAAGGGAAATAAATATTTACCTGGCGGAGATCCTCATTAGGAGAATGTAACTGAGCTACTAAGGCTTGCATGAAGGGTTTCATGGAGCATAGTAGAGCCTTGTTATTTCCATCACCAAAAGTCAGATTGGTTAAAGCCATTCCAGCATAACGACGAACCGTTACACAGAACTGGTCACTAGTATTGCCATGAACCTCATGATCAGCTTGAATCAACTCAGCAATGGCTTGCAAACCACCTAGAATAAAAAAAAAAGTTCTCAAGAATATCAAGAGATTCTAAATCTTTCTTCTTCTAATTAACATAAAGCATAATATTGTATTTCTCATAAAATGAAAAAAATTAGAAGCCTTTTAAACTATAAACCATTTAAAAATACTTTACCAAATAAAGGGAACAAATTTAAATATTTTTTTTACTTAAGATAATATTTCTGAAATTCATTTACAATACAATTATTAAAAATTTTATGGAATTTTTTTATCAAAATTTTATATACGTCTATCATAATGCTCAAAAATTTTCTATCACATTATTGATAATATCAATAAAGTGATAATTGATTATATCAATTTCAAAATAATATATGAAAACATTTTTTAAACAATTTAAACGCTGCTGAATAATTGTACTACATTTAATTATAGAAAGCATAGATGATAGAAAATTTCTAAGAGAAAATGAAATGAAGCAATAATTTGGAATAGATTAAATAATTAATTAATACTTTCAATTTATTTTTTGATTATTTGAATTTCTTAAATTTATTTATAATGAAATGAAAGGAAGTACCCAATTGACACATTGCATGTCTGTGTTCTTCATCAAAAGACAATTTCATCAATGCAGCTATGGCTGGTCCTGGATGTAAATCCAAATTTTCTGCAAAAAGGAAAAAAAATGGTAAAATATTTTGTATAATGAAATTAAGAATTAATTTTGTCTTATATAAAAATTTCACAAACAGTTTCTGTAGCTCAGTTGATGGAACACTAAATTATGAACCTGTTTGTGTGATTCTAATGCTGGCCATAATAGATTAATCTAAGAAGGGTGATTTGAAATCAAATTTCTATCATTATTTATTGATAAAGTTTGAGTGTTACAAGTTGTTGGAAGCTTCTCTTGAGTTAAAAGTTGGTTCATACAAATCTAGTTAATTGTGAAAATTGCTTTATAATTCCTTACATTTTGTAACAATATAAAAGAATCATATAAATAAGTATTTAAAAATTATCTGCATATAAATATAAGTTTACATTCAACATATAAAGAATTATTTAAAAATCTTGAACATGAATGACACATTTTGTTACTTTACTCTTTAATCTTAAAACATAATATATAGGTTAAATGTGTAAAAAAAAAAAAAGACCAAATTATCAACAGCTATGAATATTGACAACACTAAGATAATGATTAGTTGTAATTTTCAGTTGTGATAAAAAAAATGAGAATTCCAACTTTTTTCATCAGCTAATTAAGTTCTCTGATAACATATTATAACTTTGCAGATTCCTGAGCTAAAGTAATCTCTTTGAAAGAGTTTACTAAATCAATTGCAGATATATTTCAGATAATCCAAAATGCAAACTTTTTATTGGGACCAATCGTTTATTGCAGTTCAAAGCAATACATTCCATATAAAGTATGCATGGAGATCTTAAAAGTCAGATAGTGGTATTCACATATTGAATTGTAATGTTTGCAACTACTACGAAATTACCCAAACATTGGCAAGTAAGTGACAGCACACATGTGCAAACTTTTATAGAAATCCCAACAATTAGAACAGCACTTTCATTACTAATCAAGTGTGTTGTTCTCTTAATATAATCCACTACTTTTGGTAGCTTTTAGATAAGATATTTTCCCCAAATATTGTTGATATTCATTGTTGGAAGTATATTGAACATTTTCTGTCTAATAAAATTCATATAAATCCTTCAATAAATATTGATTCTTACCATTGTGTGAAAAATCAACATTGCTTGAATCTAAGTCTCTCAAGAAGTCCGAGTAATCTCGAATCTGTTCCAGCAGTCTCAAAACTCTGGCTTCCCTTCGACCTCTTCGATCATCTGGGTGTGCATGGACAATGTTATGAAGAGCCTGACTAGCTCTTCTACGTGCCTCCCGCACTGCCCACTTCACATTCTCAGAACTTCTTTGCTCAGTAAGTAACTGATCTCCCTCACTTCCATGAAGGAGTTGTATTAATAAGGGAAGGCAGCCTAGAAATTGATTTATGAATATATATTGATCAATTTATAATTTTTTTTTGTAGTATTTGAATAAAAATGTGTAAGCAAAGTTTTCCTAATTATGCAGTTAGTACACAGATTTTAAGTATAAAATTATAGGTATAACAATATAGGTTAATATTTGTATAACAATATAGGTTATGACAAAGGAGATTAGACAGATAACAAAACTAAAAACTAATATATTAATAGATTATTCGAGTGATTTATAGTTAAATCATCAGAGTATGACCACATTTTCAATATAATTATTTTGAGTTAAACTGTAATAACTTTAAACAATGAGAAAACATTATATTTATAAATAGATATATTCATTTGCCTTTTAAAATACATTGACAATTCAGAAAATTCACATAGTACTGCAATAAAACTTAATATTTAAGTATATCTAATAATTATAGATACATGCATGTTATATCTATTTATAATTGCTATATTAACATACAATACTTTATATCCTTTTTACACAGATTATATGAAAAATTTCATGCTTTAAGAATATTTTTTAAAATATAAATGTTCTTGTATACAATAATTCAATTGCATTATCAGCATGAATTTTGCCTTTTATAATTAATAATTTTATTTTATGATATAATTGTTTTATTATTATTTCAACATCTCTCATAATAATCTTGATTTCATCATCTCTCATAATAATCTTTTAATTTCAATACTTTAATTAAACTATTCCTAAAATTTTTAGAGTATATTAGTTAATAATTTTCATTTAAATTACCAGAATTTATTTCTCTACTACTGTTAGGGACAACTACTTTGTTATTTTATTTTAATGGGCAATATTTTATATTTTAGATATATAAAAAAACATATTTAGCGGTATTAATAACTTGCATAAAGGACATCAGACTTCTCAATGGTATTTTTATTCTACTTTATGCATATATTATTACTTAAACAGATCTCCATTACAATATTTTTCCCCCAAAATATATGTATATATATATATATATAATACATGATTGAAGTATTTATTAGAAATATTTTTAAAGCTTTAAGTTATTAATAAAAGATTAAAATAAAAAGCTCTAATTCTATAACAGATATTAAATTTAATTTTGTTATTTTTAAAAGGATTAATTAAATTTAAATACAAAAATAAAGCTCAAAAAGCCAAGTTTTAAATAGTAAAGAAATTAGTTTAACGATTAAATTTTAATAATTGCAATTACTACATTCAATGAGAAATGCTTATTCATGAAACTTGCAGTTAAAACATTACAAATAACAAAGAAAAAAAATATTAATCTGTTTTTACACTTTTTATGGAACCAAAGAAAGACTGATAAAAACTAGAAAATGTACATTGTGGAAAACAAAAAGTGTTGTAAATGATGGAAAGATGGGCATGTAAGAGAACTGCAGTACTGAATTGCAAACACTTTAGATTGTTATGAATATTTCATAAATAGGAACAGATAGCAAACATATTAATATAATCCATAAAATCATTTAATATATATTAAAGTAAATCAACACAATAGGACATAATAATAATAAAAACTACACTGAACAATGATATAATTTATAAATTTGAGAACAAATAATCTATTACTAATAAAAATTGTATTCTTAAGAATTTTAATAAGACAATAATCTAAGAATGCAGAATTTTTTTTAAAATTTCTGTATGCAACAATAAATAAATATATCTGACCATAATACCACATTCGTAATTTTAACATCAAAATGGAATTATTCATAATAAATAACATCATGTAGAATATTTAAAATAATTAATTGATTATGGATACTTAAAGAAATGAAAATAATTAGCATTACCTGACTGTCGCATGGCAATGCAACTATCTTGGTTGCTTGACATTTCTAAAAGAGTTCGACTCATATCCTCTTTATTACAACTTCCTAACATGGACAACAATGAATAAACCATCTCCACCTGTGATCATGAAAATACATATTTAAAAACCAAAAAAAAAAAAAAAAAAATTCTGTAAATAAAATAAAATTAATTTGAATGACAACATTCCGATTTAAATTCAGACTATTAAAAATAAAATATAAAGCTGAAAAATTTTTTAGCTCTTAAATTTAAAAATTTTACAAATGCAATTAAATTTTGTCATTCAATACTTATGAATTTTCCCTCTAAAATAAGTAGAAATGTGCTTCCTCTTGTACTTTTCCAATTAATTCAGTTTCAGGTAATTTTACAAAAATTGACAATTATCAGTTTGATTTCATCAAAACAAGTTTTGATACTACTGAATTACATAAATGATGTATACCATAATCTTGTTTTAAAATCTCAATTTAGAGGTTCAATCATATATGTATGACTTGGTAAATATTTTTCAATATATTCTGCTTTACGTGTTCAAATGTGTGTAAAAACACAAATAGTAAAAAAGAAGAAGAAAAAAAAATGAAATTTAAGAAGGTAAAAATGACAGAGATAAGGAATTTCATAAAGTATTAGCTGCCTTTGGTAACCAGCTGATTTGCAGAGATTACTTGTTATCAAAAATTTCATAAGTAATTTTATCTTAATGATTTTTATAACAAAATATTTTCACACTCTAAATTCTTATAAGTATGTAACTCATGCTATTTTAGAAGTCTTACACTATTGTATTCATTGTATTATAAAATTCCTAAATTTTCTCTTGCCTCAACTAATATATATATATATATATATATATATATATATGTATATATAATCTTTAGCCAATTTTAATCCAATAGTTTTCTTGCTGAATCAAAACATATTCATAAAAAATGAGGATAGAAAATAAAATATAAAGTATTGAAGTTCTGTGAGCATTACAAAATATGCTTGAAGTCATCTTGGAAGATTATTCAATAGAAATTTCTCTGGTTTCACAAAAAAGTTAGCTACAATAAGAGGGGAAAAAATTCAAGTTGAAAGAGAGATGATAGTTTTTTTATACATCCAATGATATTGTAGAAAAAAGCGACAATATTTCAAAATGGATGAATTTTCATTTTGTTTCTCATAACAGCTTGTATCTAGAGTTAAAATTTAATTGTAAATAAATTTAAATTTTAAAAACTTTACTAAAGCATGATTTAGACTGAAATCTACACAATACAGAAAAATAAGCTGCACCTTTTTACTTTGATGGGCAAAAGCTGCAGAATAAAATATTTGTAGCAACAGTGAAAACTTTTTGAGATTCGTTATAACAATTTAGAAAACAGTTGCGAAATATATTAAAAACTCTATTCTATTACAAAATTCTACCACATTCTATTACAAAATGGAAAACCAACATTAAGATTTGGTAGAATCAGACATTATTCCAATAATGTGCAAATCATTAACAGCTAGTTTAGACAAAGAAGTCATAATCTGCATTAAAATTCATACATGGAACTGAAATCAAGATAATGGAAATGCATCTATTAAAAATATGTAAATTATAAGGACCAAATAATATTGGTCAAAGTTTTCTCTTTAGCTAATGACATAAGAACAAACACTATATCCATCATTAATGCTCAGCAGATGAATAAAAGAGTACCTTAGTCCCTAGTTGATGGGCGTGAGGACGGCGTGCACTCAGAGTTGCTGTAGTTGAACTGAAGCTCATAATACTCTCAGTGTCATCTCCTCCAAAGCCATCCAAAGGATCTTTCTCACCTATGCTACTAGGGCCACTCATCCATAGAGCTAGAAAATTAAGGTATTTAAACTTGCAAAATAATTATTACTGACAAGCCAAATTTCAAACTAGGTATATTTAAGGTTGTGATCTACATTTTCAAAAAATAAAAGTATTAGGAAAAGTGTAAATAGTAGTTAAATTATAAATATTATTTTGCATTTAGAAGATTAAAAAAAACTTATATAGAAACTGAGAAGGGAAAATATTATAAATAAAGGAATTTAAAAATAAACCATGCATTAAAAAGCAATAAAATTATAAATATTATTCTATATCTATAAAATAATGAATTACTCAAAAGTTCATGACTGGTGACAGATTAAATTTATTGAAAAAATATTTTTAAAGACAAATAACAGAAAATTTGGGAAAATGCAGATAATTACTCTACTCTTAAGAATCTGAAGTGTAAAAAAATATACAAAATTTTTATAATATAAATTTAAGAAATTGCAAGAAAAAATTAATACAAATTATTGGTTTTCAGTTTTAAAAATATCATAGATTTATTTTTTATAGGGAAAATACGAAGTGGAATTTCATTAAATTATTTGATGAGTTTCATCAAAAGAGGATTCAAACAAGAGAGAGAAAAACCCATATTATTTTTTGAGCCTATGATTTTGCTACATACTTCAATGAGCAACCAAATCTTTTAAACATATAAATTTAATGAAAAACAATTTAAAATGCATTTAACTTGCTGTATTTGGAAGCCTTCTTTATATGATGCATAATTCAAAATTATTTATTTATTTATTAAGCACACAAGGAATCATTTCTTCGGTGCCACTAAGAATTATCACAGCTAAGAATTTAAAAATATATATTAATATTTGCTTAGAAACTGTAGAAGATTTTAAAAATAAAATTTACAATAAACAAACTAGTAACAGTGTAAAAAATACAAAGATGCTACAGTATGGATTGTCAAAGCTATTGTTTCCCTTATGGCCTTATTACAGAAATCCTATAACTTAAACCTCAGTAATCTGATATTAGATTTAAAATAGAATAATTAAAAAAGAATTCTTAAATTCATTTCAACATTTGTATAAGACAATGAAAAATTAAGAAATCTATGATATTTTATCTAAAATTGCTTACAAAAAAATCATCTATCACTATTGAGAATTATATTCCCAGCTAAAATAATATTTTAGATTGTCTTTATAGGTTTTTAAAAATAAATTTGTTTCCAAAACTGGCAATTAATTTTTTCTATGAAAGTTTTTTTTCCCACAATCCTAATTTTATCAACTATCAAAATCAATTCAAGAATAATATAATAATTTATGTAAGAAAACAGTAACGAAAATTCAGCAGATGTATTTTAAGTAATTCAAAAATTAAATTATAAGAAAAATAAAAGTAATTGAAAATTAAGTCAGCATATTAATTTCTAATTTATCTGGCAAAAATTTCCATTACTTCCAACTAATATAAATTAAATGCAATTTTTTTTAAAAAAATTTCCTAATTCAAATTACAGGTTTAATTCTTTCCATACATAATTAGAATTTACTAAAATGGCAGTTTGTAAATTACCTCGATGCATTGGCCATTCTCCTTGATAAATTGTACCTAAAGAAGGCATTCCATTTGGTTGAGGACCGCTTGCAGTTCCCATTGGTAAAGCTCCATTTTGATGGAATTCATCAACTGTAGCCGATGTATGATCTAATCCCTATAAGAAAGTAAATAGAAGCAAATATTTTTTTAAAATAATGTAACAAATAAAAAGAAGCATGTCATTAAAACCGAGTTGCATTATTAAAACTATGAAATGAATGAATATTAAGTTAGATAGGTCTTTTATCATAATTGCAATTCCAGATTCTAAATTAATATTGTAATCTTATGTTTTTAATATTCTTTTAATATAAAGCATGAATTTTATTTTTCTATTCCTTTTACTAATATTATTATATTTTTATAATCTTCTATTAATTTGAAATATAAAGCATATTCATTCCAATTAAGTCATTTATAAATTGATTTATTAAAAAATCAGATATATGAGACACATACATATGATGATCCTTATTCTCGTATCAAAAATAATTTTTGAAAAATTTAGTTCACTGTATAAAATAAGGTGGTACTTTGATATATAAAATAAGGTGTGGTTAATTCAGGTTACTTTAAATTTGAAAGCTTAATCTACTCATAATTTTCCTTTTTTATACAATTGTACTATATTAAAATGTCCAATAGACCTTTTCTTTGATATGGTATACAAAACTTTTTGAAGTCAATTCCTTGATTAAGTCTAAATTAAATTATAAATATGTAGTCACAAATTACAAAATAGTTTCCCATAAACTTGGGGTAAGTACATATTCTCAATGCAACTGTTCCCAGAGTGCTTAAATTTATTCTATAGATTTTATTTTAATTTTGACCCCCCAAAAATTATTTAAATAGAATTGTAATATATTAAAAGAAAAAACTTGGTAAATCGTATATCGTCTCAAAAGGCCTTTGAAATAGTAATTTAAAGTACTCCATACTGCATCTTGTCATTGTAATTTCCTTCATCTTGCTTATGATTTCTATATTTTATTTTTTATTGAAGCAACTAGAATTTTGTGCAGTTATGTATTCACATAAATCTGTATTGCAATATTTATTTCATTTTATTTGATTTTTTGAAAAAAAATCTAAGAATCAGATGTGTTTTGAATTAGGCTGATTTCCATAGAGATGTAACACTGACAAAAGTTCATTTCCTAATAATTAAAATTTTTGATATACTTTTAAAAACTTTGATTTGTAAATTATTTGCTTTTATTTTGTTACTAATATTTAATTTATTACAAAATGTTGGTGCAGAAAATCAAAATTAATTAATAATGATGTATTTATGAAACATTTTAATGATGTTCATTTGTTGAGAGTTAATCTGTGACTTACTGGAGCTGAATTATGGCGTAAATCATGACACTCATGATTTCCTTCATCGTCTTCAGTAAGACCATTCATGCTGTTAGATTCTTTGTCATCACCATTCTGCAAAAAAAAAAAAAAAAAAAAAAAAAACTGAAAACTGTAGAAAAGACAAGTACAAAATATTTTTAAAAAACGAATGCAAGAATGCAGTACAATACTATAGTCTATTTATCTAATATTCGATAAAAAAAATCTCATGAAAATTTCAGTTTTCTATCCATTTACATTTACAACTGTAGCAAAATTCCATATCTTATTTATTATTCATTTAATAATATTTATGACCTAATTTACAACCCTCAAAATTATTAATAAAATTTGTAAAGAAAAAAACAACCAAAAATACCCTAATAAATTTGAAAAAAAAAAAAAAAAAAAGGAAAACATTTATTTTGTTTTAAACGCGAAATCGAACATTTTTCTTGATCTTTAGATAATAAAAATTGGTAAAAACACTCAGAGAAGACTTCGATAATGCAGAAATAAGAAAATTGAAGAGTCGATGTCATTTCGATCTTCTACTTTTGCTTCCTGATGTGAAAATTAAAACGATCAATCAAATTATAAACAAAACTGAAACAATAGGATAATTAGCTCGGATAATAAAATAAATTAATATACTATTCGAATAAATTAATTACTTAATAATAAGATAAATTATTAGGATAATAAAAGCATAATTCAAGGTAGCAACTGAATATGACATTATTTGCCTATTAGAGTATATGTTAAAATGTATATCATATAATTGCAATTATATAGGGACTGACTTAATACTTCAAAAATTATATCTGTAATTGTTCTGTAATATTTATTACATTCACTATATCGTAATATTATTATACCATTGGTTAGATTTAAATACCATTATACATTTAAATAAGATTCTTGAATGACAAAGGTCTGAAAAAGAAAACAGTATAAACATAATTGCATGATTAAAAAATGGAAACTAACTCTTCATATTCATATAGCATTACAGTTTTAAAAATGTTTTTTGGCAACATGAATACAATTCTTTCAAATACCGGCGTCATTGCTTTAGAACGCTTTTATTTCGCAAAGGGGTAGTAAGCAGCGAACAAGTTTTTTTTTTTTTTTCATAGATTTAGAAGCATTCCCTTATAGCATTTCTCTTCCAGTCATTCTTTTATCGACAGTACTGAACATTTTGACTAACAGTTTCTTTTTGAATTGTACTATTTTGTTTTAATTCTAGAATCGTGTAATTTTTCTGTCAATATAAAATAAATATGTCCTCCACCATCTTTCATCTCCCACCATATTTGAAAAACATCAAAGGCAACAAGTCCATGCGCAAAAGAGAGATGGTCTTCATGTTTGAAAACAGAAACAGTAGAAGCAACAGTATAATGCCGCTTTTCCTTGGTAAAGCAGACGACATATTCTTAAGAAACAATTTCTAAGATACATTTATTTTTTTCAATCTTATGGATAGAAAATGTGCTGAAAAATCATTCTTACTCGCTGGGCGCAAATCCTCGAAGTAATTGTCATATTTTCTAAATAAAACGAAACTTTTTCCCGCGTGTAATGTGCTCAATAGAACATAATGATCATAAATCCATTTTCTAATGCCAATATATGTTTTTTTTTAACATATTTGATAAAATAATATTGTGCTCACACTGTCAGAGAATTGTGTTTCTTTTTTTTAATAAATAAATTTAAAAGTCTGGGCATTTGTACGATAACTTGTTTGTACATGAAATAAATGATTTAGATGGTCAAATTTATTTCATTGATAGAAGTTTCCTAAAATGTTTTAAAAAATAAACTGAATCTTAAATATTCCAACTTATCAAGAGAAGTCTCAGATCATCAATTTTTGCCATACCTTTATTTCACTATTAACATATACAAATTTATCACATATGATTAAAAACATATCGAATTTTCAGAAACTTTTCTTAAATTATAGAAAAATTCTCATGGATAGCTATCTATACATTTAAATTAACTGGCAAAACCGAAGAATCGGACCCCCGGCTATACCCATCGTACCGATTCTGCCAATTTTTATTTCACATGAAAGCTCTTTTCTATATATGCTATTAAGGCTCATTTGCCCATCTCTAGCTCCTATTTTTCGAGAGATAAGACAAAATAAAATTTTAAGCAGAGCCTCCCAGCCTCACCAATAGGTCTTATTTCATTACATTTATTTGCCGCTTTTGTCAGTCTTAAGAGTTTATTTAGAGGCAAGTACAATTTAAAATTAAAAAAATTAAAATCTGCCATCACAGATTTCATGTTATCATATTAGAACATTACTATTTTTTTAAAGTCATTGTTTGTCTTAATTAATTTAAGTCATTAAGTTGATTAACATGAGTAATTTGAAAATTTATTAATCAGTTGGGGGAATAGATGGTCGCGGCTAGTATATTTTTACCATGTTACAATGAAATTCAAATAATTTTTCTGAAATTTACTCACAGAGTTTTGTATTCGAACCATGTTGTAAGGAAGACGAGAGTAATTTTGATTTAAAAATGGCCTTCGATCTACATGACTGTAGTGGTCATATCTTGGGCGCACATTGCTAATGAGTCGGCCATAAGACGTTCTTTCTCTGTCTCGATAATCCCGTAGATCACGGCGATAGTCATTCTAGAAAATGCCAGAAAGAATTCTCAAAATCTATACGTCACTTGCATAGGAATAACAAAGGGGATCCTGGAGAAGCTACAGGAGACGCGGAAACCTTACCTGATGTAAGATTCTAGACTGATAAATATTTGACGACCATTCTAAATGATTAGGAACAGAAGCTCGAGGCCTAACTTCACTAACTGGATATTCTGAAGGCCTATTGGGAAAGAAAGAAAGAAAAATTATAGGTATGTCAAGAAATTCAAATGTAGTATGTATAAGTGTATTTAAAAAAAATACTTTTGGCAAGTTGGAAGGCACAGGTAGATTACTTATCACCTATTTTCAAATTCCTTTCAAATTTTAGGCAAAAACAATGAAATATTGCATTATATTTCAATAATAAATGACAATAAATAATGACTTTATTGATATCGTATAGTTCATCATTTATTGCAAAATAAATATTTTGCATGATCTGTACTGCCACATTTAATAATTAATATTAAGATTTTTTTAATATCTATATCTATACTTATAATAAAGCTCAATGTGTGTGTGTGTGTGTGTGTGTGTGTGTGTGCGTGTGTTGGCGCTCTACAGGCCAGACCATTCAACCTACAGCTACCAAATTTGGCACGTGTATACCTTGGAGGCCGGGAATGTGCACCTGGGGGTTATTTTTTCGAATTTTTAACTATAATTTTATTTATTTAAAAATTAAGCAAAATTTTGACGTGTTTCTGCTTTAACTTCCGAAAATATTACCTCACAAAAAAGATTTTTACATGAAGTTAAAGATCAAAAATTTATCTTTTAAATGATACTACTGCTTTAATCTTAAAATTAAATTTCTATTTTTAATGAATTTTTAAATAAATATTTTAACTATGTTTTTCAATAATTTTTTTCGTCAAAAATATAAATGAGGATTAAGCACGTTTCGTATTCATGAGAAAAAAACAGCTTTTTTTAAAGTGTTGCCATCACATTGATTAAAGCTCTAACTGAAAATAAATTAAATCTTTTTGGAAATAAAATCTGCAAAAATATAATTTTCGTCACATGTCTGTAGGAAATGAAACAAATATGAAATACTATTTTTTCTAAAAATTAAATTCAAGAAAAATTATTTTATGATCTTTTACACTCTCTATATTATTAATCCAATCAATCAGTTTTATTTTAAAGCAAGTTTGTTTAATATGAACAGGATATACATTCAAATCTGGGCCACACAGCTAATTTGTAAACCTTTAGTAAGACACAGATCTGTTGCAACATAAATCGTAAATATTTTATTTAAAAGTAGCAAACGATTATTTTAATAATTATAAATTTTATTTTGTAAATAGTTGTGAAATTCAGATTGGCAACAGTGATATTTTTGGAACTTTTAATTTGTTGTTTAAAAACGATGCTAGAATTTTGAATGAAAATAAGTTGATGTAAATTTGATATTATCTACAATGTAATAAGATTTAGTTTCATAATAAGTTTGTCTGCATTCTACTTTTGTTGACGCACGAACACAACAGATATACTAAAATGGTTTAAATAGAAAATGATTATATTTTACTTAATTCAATAAATGCTCTAATAAATAACGAATTTTTGATTTTACATAAAGCTTCTGCTGTGGAAATCACGAATAACAAAATGTTCTTGAAACACTAATATTTTAAATAAAAAGAGTTAATTTCCAATCAACTAAATCGATCACTTAAACTGACTGATTTATGAAAATTTGAATATCACTATTCAATAAAAAAAAAGGATAATTTTAGATTTTCCATCGATCGTTTCAAAGAAAATACGCCAATCAGCGCGCAGGTTTCTCAAGATTAATTGGCCTAAGATTATAAAAATGTTGAGTTTTTCTAAATTTTTAACATTCAAAACTTCATAAATTAGTCTTAGTTGATTGTGGAAAATAGAAACATTCATTCATTTATTTAAAATTTGGCGTGTCTAGAATATTTCTCAGAATAGGATACCTTACTGCATTAAATTTAGATTTCATAATTTTTGAAATATATTTATAATACGGAACAAAATATTATTATTGATTTCATTTCAATCCTTTTGAAAGCAAAACTAAAAACTGAATTTTATGCTAAATCTGAGAAATTTTTGTTGAATTATTCTTTGAGATATTACATAAATTATCAAAAATATTTTGCAGTTCACATAAGACTTAAATACCGAGATATTCTGTTTGCAATACTCATATTCAATAATAATAGTAATAAATAAATAGCAATAAAGATGATAAATAAAATAAAACGCTTGATTTTATTAAAAAATATCGTTATATTAATTGCAATTTCATCATTTTCACTTTAAATTAAAGTTGACGTTTTACCGGAAATGACAACAAATTAACAAAATATATAGAGTAAATTGAACGAAACGATCTAAACAATAGTATAAGTTTGGTATGACTATCAAAATTTGAAGATTAAAAATGTTTTGTTTGAGAATCTATTAAGAGACCAGTTACTTAAAATATTTAATTGAAAATTGTAGCGAGCGGTAATATTGGCGAACCGGCTGGTCGCCAAAGGCGGCTAGTTAATAATAAATTGATCATAATTATCTTTAAATACATAATTATAGTCAATCATATTCAAAAGAATATAAGAACACGTAGCTTCTAGTTTTCTAAAGTCGATCATTTTTGTAAAAAAGTTGCCAATAAATTTATTTTTATTTAATTAAGTAACATATCATTACGTAATTGATGTATCTGACTCGTTACGTTAGGATTTAGATATTATTTCTGTAATTATGAAAAGATACATATTAATTTAAACGCTAGAAATTGTTTGGGCATTTATTTAAAAATCTCAGATGCCTTTTAAATTCTTATAGGAATTTTAAAAAAAATAATAAATCATCTAATATGTCATTTAATTAGAAAATTCCATCAATTTGTAACATTATATAAGGAATTTGTAAACGTTTTAATATATTCTTCAATCAAAAGTTATTTTGAAGTTACTTATTTATAAATGAAATTATGATGCTAAAGGTTTACGATTTTTTTATTTAATAAAATAGAAAATTAAAAAATAAAGAATTTTTCAATATAATAAAGCGAAATAAAAAAAATAGCGACCAATATCAGTTGAATATAGAAAATTTTGTCATATGCAGTCCTTCTTCATGAATAGGCGATATGGGCTTTACACCTGAGTTAGCTACCTCTGTTCAAATTCACCATATCATCTCTGTGATTTTAGTTTAATTATATTCATGTCCAAATATGAAGTAACACGATAGATATATTTTGGAACGAATTTTGTACTTCTGAACCAGACGAGAGGACGATATCTTAGCTGGCACCTCCTCTCCAAACTTTATCCCTCAGTAGAAATGTATTTGATCTGCACGGATGAAGTGCACATCAGACCCACTAACACGACAGCTCTTCGACAAAATCTAGTTTCGAACCTGGAATCCCTCGGCCCAGAGTTCAGTTATATTAATGTATCGTTTTAAAATAAAACTATAGACCACGGTCAGATGATGAGGGTGACATCTGAGCTGGCACCCCCCCCCCCCCCCCAACTTCAGTACCACAGCAGAGAGAGGACGTTTAGCTCCGATGGATTTAAGTGCCTCAAACCCGCTTACATGACAGTTTTTTGTTGGAATCGGGCCTCGAGTATGAGACCACAAGGCCACCGTGATCCTCGCCCTTCGGTCCCAAGCCGAGATCTTATGATGAAGCCACCGCAGCCCATTAGCCAGCAAGTTGAAAAGGTTTTATACTAGCAAGCTTAACATATACGATGCACATCGCTGGTGGAAATGAGTCCCTAATACATCAGCCGCTAATGCCGAAATCAAAATTCTGCTACTATATTATCATGATCCTGCAGCCAAAAAATGAAGGTGCACATATTATTCGACTTTAAATAAAGAAGAAGGCTTCCAGACTAATTGCATAATTATTTAACAATGCAGATTTTGGTATTTTGCAGTTTTAAGTGATGCATATTATGAGGTTCGTCTTTTAATAAACTATCCAATTTAGTTTCAGATATCAACATATATATACATATTTTAATTTAATAGTTTTAATCAACATGTTAATGATTTGTTTTAGGTTATTTTATTTTATTATTTTGCAAAAATGCGTATATTTTTATTTATTTATTATGACAGATGCCAACGCGGTACCCATGTTTTGTATACAATATCATTCAAGTAGATGCTCTGCACTTATAAATATTATTATATATACATGAATACAATGAAACTTAAAGGATCTTGCCTAATTATATTAATATCACTGTCTTTAAAATAGAAAGTATTAATATTATTTTATTAATTATAATTTATAGAATTTGTATGTTTAAAAATTTCCTAATTTGCCGCCCTCCTCAGTCCAGCGGCCCTACATAACTGCTAATCAGAAATCTGGCTTCAAATGCCAGATTTTCTGGCTTCGGCCAGAAAAGTAAAAAAAAAAAAAAAAAAGTCTCAAGACTTTGGAGCTGTTTTTTTTTTCTTTTTTCTTTTCTTTTTTAAGAGTTGTCACACTGTAATGAATAGAACATAAAACGACAAATTAATAATGATCGTAATTAAAAAAATAACTCCATTAAAATACAATTTCTATGGAAAATGCTTTGAAGCTTACATCAGCAAATCATTTACAAATACAATAAAATGGTTTAAACTATGTCCTGGTTTCACAATGCAATGTATGAATGAATGAATGAATTTATGTTATTTTTAGAGGAGTTTTTTATACACAAACAAATAACTCGCACGAAGCCAAACGAGTCATCATTCGAAAACAAGTAAATAAATAAAGAGCTGCAGAAAGAGAAACACTGAAAAAAAAAATTCTCCCAATCCTCGACAAACCCGGAGGTTGCTTATTTCGAACAAAACCTACTAAAACTGAGGCGAGTTGAAATATGAAGTGAGAAAAGATGGATGGGACGCGTCGTAGACGGGGGCCCGATTTGGGAGAAATGGACAAAAAAAACGAAGGGTGGGATCATAGAGGGTAAGGACATAGGGGGTGCAATCTTTCAAATCTCAGGGTGGAATATGAATCAGAAAAGGAAGTTGAAGAGCAATTAAAAATGGAACAGCTGTAAGAGGTCTGGTATGGGTGGAGAACATTATGTACAGTCATAAATGAATGAACTATGATTTTGGCATAGGGCTTGGTGAAGAAGGATTCATACTTCAATAACGAACTGGGGTTTAAAATTTAGTCGTTCAGAGATAATGGATGAAACAAGACTAAGTACTGAAAAAAAGTTTATTATAATCTATACTTATTAACCCTTATGTTCATTTTGTATAGCATGCCATACATACAACTTTATAAAAATATACTACCACTATAAAATAATATTTATAAAGTTTTATGTATGGTATACTATATAAAATGAGATGCTATACAAAATGAGGTATACTATACAAAATGTATAGCTACCTATATACATTTTTTTTTTTGCTTTTCTTTAAAAAAGCAATTATGCCACGATAAGGGTTAAAAGTTTATTACAATTACTATCTATATAAAACAATTAGCAAAATAGAAAAAACCAAAACAATTAGCAAAATAGAAAAAACCAATCTCCCATCCCCAACTATCGATCGGATTTTGTCAATTTTCATTTCATACGAAAGCTCATGACTTCTATATAAACAACGTTGATCAGGTATTTCAAATCACGCCTCATTTTCAAAGAAATATAAAAGCACTACTTTACCATATAGCCACTACAGGAGAAAAAATATGACAGAGCCCTCTCCTCCCAACCACTGTATCGACTTCGAAACTTATGTTAAATGAAAGGTCATAATTCCTAAATATGTCATAACAGTAGTCTTTCCTCTATTACTTCTCCGTTTATAAGAGAAATTTCAAAGCCACTATTTCGCTACACATTCTGTATGGGAGGGGAGAGACATGGAATAATTACGCAACTTCAACCACTTCCTGATCTCGCCACTGTTTATTTTATTTAAAAATTCATTAATTCGTAAAAATTCATGATGTGACAATGGTCGACTATTTCTCTTCGCCCTCCATTTTCAAGAGAAACTGCAAAAAAACCTTAACAAGACTTCCAACTTCAATAATTGGTCCGATTTTGACATTTGTTTGAATAACTTATGAATAGATGAAATTATAAATTCAAAGAACAAACACATTTTTATGTTTACAAATATATTACTAGTGTAAATTATACATTCTTATTAAATCAATGGGAAACCATGATTGATGAAAACTTCGCCCGCCCCCATCAAAAACATTCCAAAGAAAAGAATCTCTCAATATTGAATTAAAAACATGTATTTCAACGTAGTAATGAAATGAACTTGCTAAACAAACATTTCAATAAATTATAAACAAAATTTTAAAAAGGCATCAAAAAGATTCAAATTTCCGTCCTGGATGGATATTTCTTACATTCATTATTCAGCTCAATGTTTAAATAAGCATGTTTGAATAAATTAGATGTATATATAAGAATCTATTTTTCAGGAATATGTATGTGCCCATGAACTTCTCAAACATTATCCAAAAGTAATATCAGACTTTTTTCAGTCCAATCGGATGAAATTATTTGAATATCGTGTTTTATGATAGCATGAAATAAATGGAAGTTTAAATCAATGAAGTGCAGCCAGCCAGAAAATTTTCTTTTTCAAATATTTGTTTCTGAGCAATATTGGTAAAGCCACATGTATTGGCACCGAACAGAGATAAACCAAGCGCCGATTTTATTTCGTGCAGCAGTAAATTTACTTTTTATAAAGAAAAACTATCGCAAAGCAACACAAAAAATTTCCTCTCACAAAAATGTTTTATGTAGGGATATATTTACCTATAAAATGCGAATTTATTATGCCCAACTTGCTGGTAAAAAAATTCCAGACAGAATATTCTAAAGATAAAAAGAAGGCAATTTTGTAGAATATACTTTTGTCGAAATTCGATTCGAGGACTAAAATACACATTTCGATGCAATATCCGACACATATTGTATTATTTATCATATTTTCAAAAACAAATGAGTGAAGTTTTATAGAATGCATAGTAGTTTCATTAGAAAATCAAAATAAACACTTCGATACAGGATTTTCAAATAAAATTGCAAATTTTATTAGATTTTGATAAAGAATTCATGAGAGAAGAAAAAGAGCAGAATTTTGCAGAGTACATAACAATTTGATTAGAGAATTAAGAATGGCATTCTGTTGCAGCATTCATTAAATATCGAATTTTATAAAAAGCTAATTTTATAGTATTATAATACAGCCATTAACGACAAGAATATTAACTTGAAGAGCGTTAAAAAATGAACATTCAAGCTGATAAAATTTTATTTAATGAAAACGGATTACCCCTTTCACCGTCCTCTCGCGTCCGCGAAATTTTCTGTTTTTCGCCGCATTAGAACTCAAACAAGTAAACATCTACAAAGCATTTTAAAGGTTTAAAAGTTTTAAAATATAGAAGAACGTTATATGCAATCCTGAAGAAGTTTCACTTGAACGTGCTAGAGGCGTTACGGACATCGAAGATGTTAATAACAAAAGCAAAGCAAAGGAAAAATGCTACTTTTTTACAAAGCAAACGAAAATTTTCATTTTTTTTTTCACAAAGGAAAAATGTATATACTTTATCATTTTTTTAAAGAATTTTCTTTTCAAATTATTAAATACAAAAGCAGTGTCCATACGAGAATATCAGAAATTTGAAAAATTATATTCTTTTAAATAGTTGAATTAATTAATAGCTAATGAACTAAAAAAATTTTAAACAACTTTTGACATCTTAAAACAACTTAAAACATCTTTTGAATAAATAAAGTGCATCTTTGGTTCAAATCTTATATAATAGTTCTCAGTGTCATTTTATGGAACCCATCTTACATTGGAATTAAAAAAATAATTATTATTATAGAATGTTATGCATGGAAAGAATTTAGAAGCAAAAATCCAACTTGAAATTTAGCCATGATTTTGTATCACTGAAATATATAATGGCATACATGAATTTAAAGTAATAAATTTCAGCTAAAAGTATTTAATCGCAACATAATTCACTTCCACTTTTATAAATACTCATGCAGGCATGAGTGCAAATTAATTTGAAAAATATCAAATAAATTTTCTTCTATATGGAACTGTAGCATTAAACGATCTAGTACCAAAAACGAAATCCATTAAAGAAGACACAATCATTTTTCTCACAAAAAACATCTTTTTTTTTTCAAGCGATTCTAATTCTAGATATTCTAGATCATAGAAAATGGAGACCAAACAATTACAAAATTTTTTTTTTTCGCATCTTTAAATACAGTATTTTTTTCTTTCAACAAAAATTAACATACTGCAAGAAAAGTTTCACGATCATCATTAATTTATCTTTTTCAACAAAACTTTTAGATGCAAACCATCAGAAGACAACTGTTAATGAATATCAGTGTAATGACTAGCTCTTTCGTGAATTTTTTTTTATATATATAGAAAGTCCTATATGAATAACTAAATAACAAAAATTCAAGAATTAAAGTGTTATAAATTAAAGAACATATTGCTATAATTAACACATTGAAACATATTGCTAAATCTTTTTAGGCACATTATTCCAGTTGGATATTTATGCCAACAAATTTCTTCTTTCATAATGATAATCTAATCACAGTGATCAGAATTAAAAACAACATTAACATTTTTTAAGTCAATCAAAAAAATGAATAAAGAAATTCTACCTTTATAACATATAACTAGACGAATAATCTAAGTTGCGTCAAAGTTTAAAAATAACCCGAAATAAAATTTGGCATCAATTTTCCTTCTTATAAATTATTATTTTTTAATTATAATGTTTGCAAGTTATTATTTGTTACCATTTCTCTTTTAAATCGTCTGTTATAGTTCGCATATAATAATATATGACAAATATAAATGACTAAATAAATCGGAAGTTTTACATGAAAATTTTTTATTAAAATGTTACCCCAATGGTTTGCAAATTTTCTTTATAATAATACGCGCCATTGCGATCCATTTTAGTTTGAACTCTGAAATTTGCTTTCTTTTTTAAAAAGGGTTATTTATAAAATTTATTCCACATAATGAATTCATTCAAGAGAATGACGTATTCTTTCATTTTCTTATTTATACGCACACAAAAAAAACCAATAATAATAATAATAAAACTAGAAGAAATAACAAAAAACACCCAACTTTTCTGCAAAAATATAATAAAAAAGACTAAAATATGCACTGAATTTACTACAAGGACAAATGATAAAGAATCACCATATTTATATCAAGTTCATTTAACATTCTATTCCAGATGGCTTATTTTTTACAACAGACACTATCTTATCAATAAATAATATATATCGCATTCTTCTTTGTAATTCTGTATCTAAAAAAATATAGTTATTCTAGACGATTCTATTGTCTTCTAGCTTTAAGATGCCATCTAGCTTAAACACATAATTTCGATCGAAATTTACTGCAGTGATTTTTTTCTTTCTGCAAAACGAAATAAATTTTTCCCTAGTTGCCGTCATCGGCTGATTGATTGACGGTTATTTTATCGATCGAACGCAGGCATCTGTGACAATGAATAGAAGAAAGTATCCATCTCCACCACAATTGTATCAAAAAACCATTTTTCAAATCGCATTCTTTTCCACTGGGAAAATGTGATTATTGTAAATAGTATCTCTCTGCTCGAGCATTTATTTCACTCGTTAACGAGGAGAAAGATTTACAAGATGGCAGACACTAAAAGAAGAAAAAAAGGCGCCATTTTTTCCACTGCGAAATTTTGACAGCCTTCACGCGGAACAGGTACCGTGAAGGAGAGCCCAGGAGCAAATAAAAAGATGGCACAAACATCGAAAATAGCCTCAACAAGGTCGTAACACAGTTCAGAGGGTTGAATGGCTGTGGGAAGAAAAGGTAAAGAAAAACCATCGCTGCAAGAAATAAAAACTTTTGTCCTACAAGCAGAGCCGTCCTTCTCTATGATTGTCCGAGTGCAAAAAACTATTTGGAGTCCTAAATTTTTTTGAAAAGTAAGAGAAAAAAAATACAAATACGAACACATATAACTATTACATGCTCATTTAATGCGTTATTTTGTTTTTTTTCTATTAAATACTTCGGGAAAATTAAAAAAAATTGCCATTTCTTTTTCGATGCTTAGTTATAACAAGTGCATTTAAGCGTTATGCTCATATGCTTGACCAAAGACAATTCTTTATTAATTTTAATTTGCTGAAAGAATACTGAGCATTAATTATAGTAACTGGCAATGTAAAGAAAAGTTTTAACACATTTACATCCCTTTTATTCAAAATCAAATCACATATCTTACAGGAATAAAATAAAATGCAAACTATTCTGACTTTTATTTTTCTTATAGAATAATATTACCAGAGGCGGATTTCCGACTAAGCAGTTGTCTAGGGCCACTAGGCTGAAATAAGATTGATTACAAGCAGGTCAATTAAGAAATTTTCCTACTTGCCAAATAAATTTTTGTAAACAATATATACTCCATGAATTAAATAATAATAGGATAATATTAATAGTTTATCACATATAATTGGTCAATTTTTTTATATATCACATTACGTTCATTCCATTGAGATCCGCTTCAACGTTTTGCATGAAAGTGGATATCCAGCAGTATTGAGTGATAAATCAATAAAAACAAATGCATTTATACAAAAGGTATAATATTATTAATTTTTTTAAAAAAATAATTACAATAAGCCTATTAAAATGCGTACTATGTGAACCTAAATTCACTAATTGATTAAAAGATAAATTCATAATTATCACTGCCTAGGACAATAAAATAATTAAACATCCAAAAGAGTAATATCAAATTTTATGTAAATGATCCATTCAGAAAGATATTGCTTGGGAAGGGGGGGGGGAAAGGAAAGAAATTCCGCGTGAGATACATTCCATTTTATTTTTTAGACACTCACTTAGCTAAATTTTTGTTAAATCATTGATTTCATTAATCATTCTGATAAAAAATTCTTATATACGAGCTTTTTTTTTAAATATTGAAATAGTTAAATAATTTGGATAGATCAGAGCAAAATCTCGTAAATCCAGAATAATATTCAAAATGTAAAAGTCTATTTCAAAGATTATGAAACTATTTTATAAATTTTAATACATAAACCATCTACTTCCATATGCCAATAAAAATATTTATATTTTTAATACCTATAATAAGAACAGCGCAACATTTGAGTACCTCGAAAAATCCATCACCGTAATGAAACAATGAAGAGAAAAACACTCCTATAATTAAAGTTTAACCTCATCAGTCACAAATATCAAGAAATTGGAAAAGCGATTTAAGTAAATTCGTAGATATAAACTTCTCAGTATATTAGCAATTCTAATAGCATGTTAGTATGTAGAGAAGGGCTTCTCTTAACAACATAGCTATTGTCACCAATAAGCTGGAATCTGAGAAAATTTTATTATTCTTACTGATATTTTCTTTCATATAACTTTCGCCAATTTTTTTGAAACACAGAATATGTTTTATAAATGTTTCATTTTTTAAAATTGGTACGCAAAAAAAAAAAAAAACGAGATTCAACCTTTAGCATACGTGGCCGCTTTTAATACCACTTCTTCTATGTTAATGAGGATAAAACATCAAATTCTAGTCCAAACATTTTGAAATAATGTTAATATACCATTAAAATAATTTCATTCAAATGAGCTATATCTTGTTCTTCTTATTTCTAAATTCATCTTAACAATTATGAATTATTATTATTATTATTTTGCGGAAAGCAGATAATTTTATCATTAATTTTTATACAAAAAATATTTTGAAATTATACTAATTGTGCTTTTAGCCACTATTAATACAAAAACAAAATTACATAAATAAAAAGCAGATGAATTATCTTAATGTCTTTTTTTTTTTAAATGGCATAACACATTTCTTAAGTCAAAATGTTATTAACCAAACAACAAAGATGTATGAGAGAATATCGACTTCTCTACCGGCTAATATAGAAATGCGAAAAAATAACATGAAAGAATTTTTATTTAATAACTGTCAATCACCGATTGGAATTTAATAATCATCGAAGTAATTATCACTTATAGGAAATTTTAATTATATATATATATACACAATGCATACTGAAAAAAAAAACTACCCTTCATTATTTGAAGCAATCCATCTTTCATGAGACAATTATTTCCGGGTGGTTGTACAGAAAAAGCATTTTTCTCCAAAGCAATTCGCCTTTTGCCTAAAAACTATATACCAAATACAAAAGCAAATGGGCATTAAGTAATTGTGACCAGTGATGTGTTTAACCTGCTTTCTTTTATCGGAAAATAACATAAATCATCCCCTTTCTTCGGTCAGAATGCGAATTATTTTTAGTATCGGTAAATGGTTTTCATACTGCGCTCATTTCTTTTTTTGAGTCACGGGAACAAAATATCAAAAACTAATTATCGATATTCAAGCAATATTAGAGGGAAGGTTAGTTATATATTAACGTCCCGTTTTAAAGCGACATTAGGGCTATTTTGATTAGGGGGAAGGAATATTTAGCAAATGATATTCAATAAAGGTTTCAATGCCATAAACTAAATCCATTAGATACATATCTTTGTAAAAACATTTAATGTCAAGAGCTATTATACAGTTCTATATATTTAAAGAAATCAAAGAACCTGTCCATCAATCCTAGCAATTGATCCGAAATTATCAATTTTTGTTTCACATGGAAGCTCATGACATATAGATATGCCATCAATGGTCATCTGTGGAATGGAAAGAAATTTCAAAAACATTACTTTAGTATGCATTCTCTATGGAGAAAAGAGAAAAACACGATAGAAATTCCCCAAACCCCAATGTGATTTGTTCGAATTTTGCTAATTTTTTTAAATCTAATATGGAAATTCATGCCCATCAGATTTATCATTAATATTTGCCAGTCCCCTACCACAACCCTTTTTTGAGAAATATCACAAAATAAAACTTTTTTAAGTCTCGAACCTCAGTAATTATTCGCCATTTAATTCCACCACTGAATTGGTTAGAATATGTTTATTATGCAACTAGAATTTAAAATAAAACTTCCATTTGATGTGATAAGATGTAGTATAAAAAGGTTGAAATGACATTACTAAATAAATGCTATTAATATTTCAGGTGAACAGCTGATTGCTGGAGGTTGCAAATTTTAATTCATTCATCATTTCAGTTTTATTTACAGAGAACTTCAAGAAATCCGAGATTTTCATTCCACAGAGGCCCTGTTATAAGTACTGCCATAACAATATATACTACTATGTAAAATTTGTATTCAATTATTTTTATGAAGCTATAAATTCAAATCAATACTGATTGAAGAATTGAAAGCTAAATGTCCTCGTCCCACATCTGCTGTTTTTACAGCAAGCAGAATTCAATATTTCATTCGAAGGATATAAAACTCACAAAAACACAATTAATACTTAATGACACTGACAATCATTGTTCCTGTTACGTCAAATGAAATTGTGATTTACATAATACAATCAATGGAAGAAGGAAAAAAAAAAAAGAGTTTAACACTTCAACAAAAGTATACTTCAACAAAGTAGGAACCGAGACTGCATTTCAACGAACAAAGTTAGATACGATAATGGGAAAGTTCTAAAACAATTCTTACAACAATGGCGCAAAATATTCCTGTTTATTCTTTTTCTATTTTTTTTTTCAAAATGTGAATTTCGGAGTTTTGTTCCTTTTTGTATACGTATAACTAATTAACAAAATTTTTCACGTCCTTGCATCTAAACTGAAGAGCCACACGAGTTTGAATGAACCAGTTCATAACCGAAAAGCAGTTACCTCTACTATAATTTATATACTATAGCAAACTTCGGTCACCAACTTTTCGCTTTGTGTATATTAATAATATTAATTAAGTAATGTTAATCCAGTTTGATGTACTATGTTTGATCATACTGAAAGAGGGCTTTATATTAAATTATTTATGAAATATAAACTTAGAAAATTCTGATAAATTAAATACGCTTACAAAATGTCGAAATTAATTGGAGAAATGCGTTTGGTTGTTGAGACTAGAGGTATAAAAGTATTATTTCCGTATATCTACTAGTCGTTCTCAAATGATCATTGATACCTAGAAGTTATGAACTTTCACACGCGAAATACAAATGGATGAAATCGGTGCAAATGGAAGAACTCAATAACATTTTTAGATAATAAACATTATTAGTAACAAATATATCATATTGTAATTAATTTCAATTGTAATGTCTGATATATGTGAGTAGATTCTTAATAATAAAAGAAAAATACATTTATCTACAGTAATTTCTCTGCAACCATGGGTAATAAATTCGAATTTTTTTTTCAAGTTTATTAAAAACATAATTTGCTGAGATTTAAAATACAAGATAAGAATGAGATGAAATATAATATCATTATAGAAAGAAATTAACAATACAAAATCAGTATATGTTTTAAGGAATTAAAATTGGCTTTGAAACTGAAGAGAAATATTCGGACAATATCACATCCTGCCAGAGTCTAACAAAAAATAAAACAAGTCACTGACAGGATTACAGTCAAAACAATTCAAAGAAGACGAATGGCAACAATTGCAGGCCGAAAACCCCAACCGCATTCCATTAAAGAAACCTTACAGTATCTTGGGGATCTGTTCTGGTCGGTTTGATCCTCTCGCACCCACCATTCTACACAACTAATTAAAACCTTCACCAAGGAGACACAAGGCGGAAACCATTAGCATAATGACCCAGCATAACGCAGACTGGTTCATTAATGCAATTTCAGCACGCGATCTGCGAATCGTTTGCTACTTGGCAGCAAACGAACTGTTGCCAGAGGCAAAAGATGAAAGGATCGCCTCGAGCGGGAATCGAAAGCAAATTCTTTTTAAAATTCACTATTATGTTCAATGATAAGATAAGTCCTTAAAAGCATTTATTCATTAATTTGAGGAATGTCAACATCTACATTAACACCACAAATGGTTGATCATTTAGTTTTTCGAATTTGGCAAAGTTGATTAATTAGTGGGAAACCTTATTATGGCTGAGAGAGGGAGTTTCGGTGTTTCAACATGAGCTTTTTACTTGACCGCACAAACAAAAATGACTTTTTTTTTTTAAATTCTTAAGTGCAGAAATGAGCGAATTGTGGTGAAACCAAGCCTCACTTTTAATAATAGAAGCAAGAAGATAATGAACATAAAATCAGACATTATAGGTAATTTTATTTTTAAAAGATTTTAAATTTTACGAGAGATTAAAAATGGCATGGAAATTTGAATTCTTAATGGCAGAAATAAGGTTGTTAAAATAAGATATGTTTCATCATATTTGTAAGGGACTAAATTAAAACTTAAGAACTGTTATTTTTAAAATGATGAAATCTCCTATAATGTCTAAATATAAACAATAGAAATTTTCAAATAGTATCAAGCAGTTTTAAAGCAATTTATCTGTTACATTACATAATGAGTATCAAGCATTACTTATTTTTTAATCTCTTAAAAAATATAACCGATGGAAATATAAATCATGGAAAAGATTACACTAAAAGCACACGATTTTAAAATTAAGACATAATTTTAAAATTAAACAGTATAAAGTTATTTTCTTCTGCATGTTAAATTTCTATCTTTAGTATCATTAATAATATTCCAAACTTTTTGAACATGAATAAGGACTTAAACCAAAAAACTTGAAGTAAACAAATAATTTAAGAATTTATATTCGTTAAAAAGCAATGATGTGCTAATTATTTAACACTAATAAAATTTTCTAAATAAAGAGTTATTATTTATTATGACAATTTTTTTTAATTTTATCTTTTGTGAATTTAACTTAAGGCTATAAATAATAACCTTTCTAAAAAAAGAAGCATCTTTCAGTCATCCAAATTTTAGCAGTTGCATACGCATACATGCATGCATGTCCCACATCTCCACTGAAACCGTGCCGGTTTCGATCAAACTTAATACATTTATTCTTTAGGGGCAAGAGAAAGAATATCAATAACTTTTCAAATCGCAAAAATTAATTAAATATTTAATTAATTAGAAATTAAATGAAATTTTGCCATTTTTTTCCCCTGCAGCAATTTGTGGAGCAAATTGTTTTACACAGAATATGTTAATATCACCTTAAAACTTAAAAATATCTTTTGAGTGATATCAAATTTCTTTTTGCGCAACATTTTCATCAGTTTTTAATCTTTTAGAATTTAACGCAAAAGATATTAAAATACAATAAGACTGCGATATATTCTACTACTATGTTTTGCAATTTGTTTCAGAATTTTTGGAATTTTACTGATTTAAAGTAGTTACTGAATGAAATGATATGCCTCCATTTTCAAACAATTGCAAGTGACCGTGGTTTAAGGACAGTTCATTAAATGATGTAGTATGATATAATAAAAGAATTGTGTACATTATAAATAAATTAGTTTTTGGATTAAAAATATTATTCATGAAAATATTTAAATCTCGAACAACACCAGATATATCAGCTTAAAATGTATAAAGGTTTGGGAATTCTGTAAAGGACATCTTAATTTAAGAGCTTTTAGGATTTCATATTGACACGAAGCGAGTTAAAAAGTTGAAAGGCATTTATAAAATGACGGCATTACAGTGAGCATAATTTTACATAGGTTTCACAAGTGCAATTACACTGTGAGTATAGACAAATATAATGGAAACGAAACAAAAACCAATGCAACAGAAAAAACAAAATAAGTTGCATACAGCAGCCAGTCGCTAATAAAAGAAATGCTGGATGGTTTCCACTTTTCTGAGTGCTTATTCAAGCAAGAGACAAATCGTACTTTTCTGCGCTAACCTGTTTACCGGTTCCGAATAAAAACTTGGAGATTATTGTAAGTAATGCACGCTTTTGAAGCACCTAGAACGCTACTATGGACGAATATTGTAAAAATTCTTCATGACACGAGAAGGACAATGCCATAAATGACAACGCAACTTCCAATCTTCCATATAACTCAAGAGAGAAGTTTATGAAAGCTAGAAAAAGAGCCCGATAACTTTGTAGTTAATTGATCTATCGATGAATTTCATATTTTCTATCGATACCCGATATGAAATTCATTCTATCGAGATGAATTTCATATCGTGTATGTTGAGGCTGGGAGTAGAGTATTCCATCCCCCATTCTTTTGGTCAAAGTACGGTAATTTATTTATTATTTTCTCATAAGGAGAAAATATTGTAATTGATAAAAATTGATTGTAATCGATTCCACTTCGAGATTGATGAATTTTTTTCAGACCTTACTAAATATGAAAACAAAAAAAGGTCTAACGATGGTTGCTACGTAAATACCGAGAATTTAAAAAAAGTAGAAAACTAGAAAGATGAAATTTCAGCAAATGCTTCTTACACCAAAATAGTAAATTTCCATCAAATTTCAGAACGAAATTTGTTAATGGAAAGTTTTTTTTGCCTGTCAGTCTGCGTGTATTCTAGTCTGATAACTAACTAAATAAATAAAGACATAGCTTAATGAAATTTGTCATATAGTTTTATTATCAGAATAGTGGACGTAAATCATGTGTTAAAAGTGTGACTGTCGCTCTGCCTATTCGTGAGTATGTGAATGTGAACAATTCAAAAACACAATAAACCAAGTAAATGAAATTTACTATGAGGTTTTGATATCAAGAATTGTAAAGTGTTATAAAATTTTTACCTTACTCGGATAAAAAGAAAGGGATCCAAATTATGACTGATTTTCTCCACTATATTGCGAAGGTTTAAAAATAGCTCGTCAGATTGTTTACGCGTACGAAAAAATTTAGAGAACAACCTCAACGTTTTTTAAACCAAATTAATGGAACAAATGCATTGAACTATTGAGTTGAAGGAATTGACTGAAAGCATTGATAAAAATGAACTGTAATATCCTTCTGAGTACTTGCATAAAGGCGAATGTTTGTTTGCATATTCTTTTAACACAAATCTACACTCACACCCTCCCCCCTTCACATCTAGATCAGATTTAACACACAGGTGTTTCAAGAAATGAAGAAGGCCACTGTCAACTATCCAATAGTTAATTAAAGTATAAAATAATTACAATTAAGCAAATATTTGATGTTTTTAGTGATATCTTCCAAAAACATTATTTCACAAAAATGGTTTTTACTCTATCTTAAAACTTAAAAAAGAATAACATTTTTAATTATTCAAATTATTTTTCCATATAATTTCTTCCTCTAATTTTTCATTAATAATCAAAAATTGAATTTAATACACTATCTGTCACAAAATTTTTAACGTTACGATGAAATTCAAACTAATTGCATTTCATTCAGTTGCGAGCGTTTTGCCAATGTTAAAATTAAGATAATTTTTTTTGCCTTGTTTGAACATTAATTCTTTTTGTATTTCGTAGAATAGACATTTAAAAAAAAATTAGCAAGCGCAATAATTTGCGGTGGTTTGATTCGATTAAATTCATATTTTTCAGTCTAATCAAATAGTATCACATTACAAATTAATAGTTTGCAGCGAGGAAAGGCAATAATAATACAAGTCAGTTGCCAAAGACGGCTAGCAAATATTTAAAATACATAATTACCATTAGTGCAAAAGCTATCAACGTCTATGGGTTCTGAGACACGTATAAAATATTTTACAGAAAGAAAAATCAACGGAAATGGTCAATTTTCCATAATTATGTAAAAAATAAATAATATTTGATATCCAGTGCTATTCTTTTACTCATTTAATATGGCGTAGCACTTTTATGAGAATTGGAACAAAAGTTTCATTTAATATAAAAACATTAAAAAAATAATATTTAGAAATATAATACCATTTTTAAGCAACCAAAATTTGTGGGAGAATATTACTTGTACAACTGTAAGTGCAAGATAGGAAACAATAATAATAATAAAAAAATTAGGCGAAAATAGATATCTTATTCTTCAGAAGCACTAAGTCAGCGTTAATTGACGACGTCTATTGTTTCTTCCGCTGTTGGAAGTCATTAACTGCATGCAACATCGTGCAAGACGATTAACGCGATGGAGCTCGCGCCCGAACACAGACAAAAAAAAAAAAAAAAAAAAAAAAGGAAAGAAAAGAAGCACATTGAATTTTGAAAAGATAAATGACCGAATTAAGTTATCAAACAAACAGTGAGGGCAAAATTTATTAATTTTTAATAGGCGGGACTATTTTTAAACGACTTTGAAACAAGTGCAAAGTGTGATTTGACCTTTTTTTCGGTCTTTCGTCTTGAAAGGGTTCTTCACCTCTTGGCACAACTCCACTGAAAGAAGCCTTCTCCGAGACTCCTTTAGGAATTCGAGTTTTCTCTGCACTGCCGGCATGTTTTCCTCGCATACATTTGAATTTCAAACACTTCTCTTTCTTTCTATTCAGAAAAAGATGTGTTTCTAGTCACGTATTCATATGAACCAGTGATTTATTTCAAAAGATGACGGGC
>JAPMOR010005290.1:0-14322 GCA_026543865.1 Argiope aurantia
AAAAAAATACTAAATTATTTTCGAATTTTTTCATTTTTCAAACCAGCATACAAAAAAGTTCTAAATTTTCAATAAAGCGCTATTTTTTTTCCTCTTTCAAAGAAATATTAATTTTATTTCACAACATATTTATTTCCCTTCTTTTAATTTTTAGGTGAAAAACCGTCTCTGTATGAACTGACAAAATCTTAAAAAATCTTTCTTAGTTAAAAAAAAAAATTAAAATGAGACAGAAAAAATATGCAACGTACCTCCACATAGATACGTTAAAAAAGTTTTTAAAAAACCAGGGATGCTCTAACAAATGGCATCGCAGTTTATTCTTTCCGCAGCAATTCTTTACAATCTATAAATAGTATATTCCATCTACATTAAAAGTTTATCACGTTCTTTCTCCGTCTCTCATAATTACTTGGAACTGTGCTAATGACCATTCAAGCAACAGTTCCTATCTTTCTTAAGCAAAAATTAAAATTGATAAGAAGAAAAATATTAAAAGTCCTTCCTTCTAACTCCGAATATTTTTAAAATAAGAAGAATCCTCACAAAAGTGCAAAGAAATTTATAAAAACAGGGAACAAATAGCCACATGTTTAATCGTCATGGCTGTGCAGTCGATAGGTAGATATTACACCGGTATTTTATTTGTTTTCTTGCTTTTCAATCTACGTAATCACTTGGAAATGTACTGAAGACCGTAGGATCATTCAAAGATCAAGGAAATCATTTATCAAGTGATGTTTGCAGCTTGCAATCTTTTTGTCATCTTTTCTTCAAAAAGCATGTTAATTTCCTCATGGTTAAAACAACTTGAAGAATGTGATCGCTTAAATATTTGCTGAAATAAATTGCTGTATTTGTAATGTAAATTTTTCACTATTCTTTTGGTGAGGAAATTCTCGCCTCTTTATTTCCATATGTTTGTAGAATTAGAAAACGGAAACCTGTTAAGCCTCAACAATTTATTGCTACCGAAGCAATTATCTTTATCATGCAAAGCGATAAAATACGAAATCTTTGATTTCGAAAGGGCTGATGTCTCGATATTAGATAATTATATGTGGTGTTTCATGTTGAATCATACAAAAATTACAAGATAGTTCTTTATTATTTATTTTGCCTTTCGTGAAAACTTTTTCATAAATTTACAACGGATGTAATTTTTTTTCAATAAAGCACTAGATTTGAGTGAAAAATTTTCCATTAGTGTTGTTTAAAACCGGTTCCTTTCATTGACAGAAAGCAGATATTCGAAATAAGAATGAGTAAGAATACAATAATTGCATTTTCTTATAAAAAATAATGCTGTGTAAGTGCAATAGTTCGAACTTCGGAAGCGAGAGAGGAACATACCGGAAGGTGGTTATTCGTGGCTTTCACAGCATATTTCGCTTGAATTACTTTTTTTAAGCCTAGTTTAGTATTATGTGTGGCATCTGTGATACTTGACCAAATGTGTGCATCCAAAATAAAGTTATAAAACTTATATCGATTTATAGATGTTTTTCACTAATACCAGTAAATGTGAAAACATAAAATCTCATTTGACATTAATATTTTTTTATCAAATGAATGCTTAATTTATTTATAGAAACTTTCAAGACGCTAAAAAATATCAGTGTAAAAAATAAATATTTTTATTTAAAAATTTGCAACGTGTCTGCAGTTTTTCGCAAGATATATATCTTGAGGATTGACACTAGTAACTATTACTTTCTGCAGGAAATTACAGGCAACAAATATTTAAGCATATTATCATATTAAAAGCGTGATTTATTTATAACCATTTCATCATATTTCTCAAATATTTTAAATACAAGTACAGGATTTGTATTTAAACCTTATATTTCTTCAGAGAAATGATTGAAAATTGAGTTTAAATTTATATGACTAAGAATTATGAATGCAATAATCGTTTTTAGTAAAAACTTTTAGTAAAACCTTTTAAAAACTCTTAGTAACGTTTAGTTTTTAGTAAAAAGATGATTACATTCATATTTACAATTGAATGTCATGAAATAATATATAAATGTACTATTTATCACCTTTTATGATCAATTTAATGAAAATTAAAAATGATAATCAGACAAACATTTCGTCATATTTTGGAATCATTGTTCATTATTACTATAAAATAATATACCTTTATATTTTAGATTTAAAATAATACTAGAAAACAGAACCGCTACATTTATTTTCAAATTGTAACAAGTGTCCTAAATGTGATCTTTCCCTTACGAGAAACCTAATTTTCTCTTTTAGAATTTTCAGACGTAATTAAAAATTTTCTTCTGATACTTCAAATTCTCTTGAACTGGAAACCATCAAGATTTTTTAATGCAAAAATAAATCTGTGAACAATAAAATAATAGGAAATATTACCAAACAAAATAACTTGTTTATGCAAGGGGTGATCTAAAAAAAAGTTTACAAGACAAAGGAAAAATGCTTTATTAACAATAGACACAGGATACAAATGGGAATTAAGAAACATATGTGGCGGTCACTTATATACATAATACCAAACTTGGTGAGGCATTTATCACACCGCTGGGCCAATTTGTTTAACCCGTCTTGGTAACAACATGTCTCTGGCTATTGAGCCAGTTCTCGGCACCATTTTGAATATCACCATCTAATATGAACCTTGTTTCGGGTAAGTTTTTCTTCAATGTCGAGAAAAAGAAATAGTCACTGGGAGCCAAATCGAGGCTGCATGGGGGATGGCTCCAGACCTCCCACCTAAACGTTTCCAGCAATCTCTCTACCAGCTTCAAAAGAACGACACCATTTCGCCACCCGTTGTCTACTCATTGTTTCTACCCTCAAACACTTCAACGATTTTTCTGTGAATGTCCGATGGGGCCACATTCTTGATCCATAGCAATCTTATCACGGCTCTCATCTCTTTGCGAGACCAATTCTCTAGACGTCTTGCGCTTACTGTTGCTGTTTCAGGTCTCAGTACTAACACTATCTGCTCGAACGACTAGTCAAAGATAATTAGTGCCATCTGTCTACAATCTGCGTAACAATATTCCCAACCAAAATTTCTACTTACCAAATACTGTTGCTTGTAACCTTTTTTACGGATCACCCCTCGTATATTTAAACATTATTTTATATAGGCAATGAATATTCATTATAGGCAAAAACTCATGATGCTAGATTCATAGCATGAAACATTAAATTTAATCTAGAATATAGAAGTGGATTTTGATTAATATTAATAAGTTCTATTTGAAAATCCTTTCAAAAAATTCCTAATTTGAACAAAGAAAAAAATATAAATTTTACAATAATTTTTGTCTTATATGAACTATTGCAGGCAATTCAGCTTTTTACTGTTAAATTAATGAAGAAATGAAAGATTTTTCGCTAGCTTTTGAAGAGGAAATATTCTTAAATATATAATATTTTCATAAATACTCAAATGCATTCTTAAATACGCAGAAATTCGCATTTGCGAAATGATGGCATATATATATATATATATATATATATATATATATATATATATATATATGTATGTATGTATGTATGTATGCGTGTGTATACAAGCCCATTGACAGTTATCTCTCAGTGATTTAAGTCGATTGAAGGTCTCCTGTTTTTTGAGTAGAGCCAATTAGGCCAAGAATGCATTGCTACTTCATGCGATGCTACTTCATGCATCACATTTGCTAGCACAAATGAAATGAAATGAAACACAATTTCCCGCAAATGCTCTTTATTTGTCTCAAAACTCTACTTATTTTTCTAAATTATAGCATATATATTTTTTTTTATTTTTTTAATAATAACTAAATATTTTATACTAATTTTCTAAGTCTCTTAACAAACCATCAAACACAGCTTTCCCAAATTATTTGCTTTCAATTAGCACTGTGAATGTCTTTTACTAAAATTATTTATATATCCCATATAAATTATGCATAAAGCAAATTCTATATACTTGGCGAAAGAACTCTGGCAACATTTCTGTTATTTCAGCGCTAATGCTCTGTTTTTTTTCAATGTTAATCTTCAAAATAATTAACTATACGAAACGCTCCTTACTTTAAATAATCAACATTTTAAATATAGTTATTCAAAAATAAAATTCACGACTACTCATTCGTCAAAGGAAAGTGCTGACCCCCTGTTTCTATTTAACTAATTAATCCTATATTCTTAATACAAGAATGTATATATGACCCATATGCAAAGATGCTTAATTGTTTTGTTTAAATTCTTTTATTCCACATTTATTTTTTTTTAAATTCCATATATAAGGTTAAGGCTTCTAAGCCAGAGAGTTAATCTTTTTCTCTTAAAAAAAGTTTTTACCATCTTCCTTCAAATTTAGGCTGAAAATGTGAAGCTGGCTGCCCACAGCAGGGAAATTGCAACCTTAAGCAAATTAAAGCACGAAATAGGATTAATTAAATAGGCTTAAAAAGATTAGGTAAATATTTAAACTCTAGCTTCGAGGCATTTTCCTTTTTTCAGAATTATTCCTGCTTTCCACATGAATAAATTAACATGAATTCTATCTTGTGCTTAATTAAAAGTTGAAACGATTTATGCAAAAAAATTCCTGTTTTTCTTCACAATATTCAAAATTAGCAACAGGGTTTTGATTAATTCGAGACATACCTGAATTTCTGAAGCAATAAATAAATTGAAACAAAATGAGAATATTTTAAAGACTTGTTTTATCTTCTACGAAAGTTAATCATGCAAGCTTCTTAAATTGCTTCGTAAAATCAAAAAGAAAAATCTACGCTATTCTAATCTCAAAGGTGAATAAGTTTAAAGTTTGTCACACTTATAGCGATTAACGCATTAATGATATGAAAAAACTGTAACAAATGTTAAAAGTTAAAGTTTTCTAAAATTTAAGTGCTGAATAATCTATAAACAGAAAATAATTTATAGTTTTCGAAAAATTAACATAACACTGCATAGTATTATTGTTAAGATATTTCTGGGCATAATTTTATGTGATATTTATGTTTTTCAGACTGTGAATTTTACAAGTTGATTTTACATATAAAATGCTATGTTACCTTTCTTCAAATTCTTGAATAGTTAAACTCTTAAAATTAACAGAAATATACTTCTATTAATGAATGAATTTTAAAATATTAATCACATTTATTATGCTATATAATATATATGTGTTTTCCAATTGATAGTTAATTATGACCTTTATATATATCAGCGTTTGGACTGTTAAATTATTGCATCTTCTATTATACAGAGGTCATAAAAGCCTTGGGATACCTTCTAATAACGTGTTGAACCTCCTTTTGTTCGGAGAAGGGCAGCAACAGATCAATTTTGTATGTACTCAGACTTGGAAGTCCCTTGCAGAAACATTGAGCTATACTACTTGCTCTACAAACATCCATAACTGCGAAAGTTTTGCTGTTGCAGGATTTTGCGCACGAACTGACCTCTCGATTATATCCATAAATGTTCAATGGGATTTATGTCAGACGATCTATGTAATCAAGTCATTCTTTGAAATTATCCAGAATTTTCTTCAAGCCAATCGCGAACAGTATTTCTCACATTGAAATTAATTTAAAGAATTAAACACTTGTAATTCTGTATGAATTTTATATTCTGAACTGCATTATCTTCGCGGGAGTGTAAGTGTTAATATAGGCTCATATAAACTTTGATATTTTTGAATACAGATAAACATGTTTCATATGGAAAAAATTTAACTGGAAATTTAATTAGTAACATGTTAACTAATTAAAAAATGATATTCATTTGGAAATATGTCGAATAAAGAAAATAATTTTCATCTTAAAATATGTTGAATACAGTAAAATATATTTCATTTGGAAAAAGATTGCGTTAGTTCAACTGGCTATAATTTTGTCGTAATTTTGAGACAAAATTTTTCATCTTGTCTTTAGTAATAACAATAATAAAAGGGATAACAATAGAAATAGTAATAACAATAATAATAATAATAGTAAGAGTAATAAAATGGAAATCTGTGCTAACTCATTCTTTCCTATCTCAGCACAATATACCACAAAGAGAACTTTTGAAACTCCAAAGTAGTTAACGCGCAAAAGATTGATAAGCATATCGGATCTTTCATGGAGCATATGGTATAGAAAATACGGATACCTATGACATAAAACACTGCATGAAGTAATTAAATATCAATATATTAACAAATTCTATAAAATATTCATTATTCATTAATAATTTATTAACACCAACAAATTTCATAAATCTTTAAATTAATTTTAAAATACATTGTATATTTTATAAAGCGACATTAGAAACATTACATAGTTGAAAATATTAAACAGAAGAATAAAGAGAAAATTAAGATTTTTTTTTCTACTTTTACATGACTGAGTTTCAAAATAGGTCTAAATCACAATTAAGTCCATAAGGATAAATTAAAATAGTTTTAACAATAACAGAAATAAATAGGTTTTATTATAAATGGTTATTTTCTACAACCAGTCGATCGCCAACAATATTAATACTATTACTTTAGCCATGTTGCTAACGTTGATGATTTGTGTTTTAAAACAACTAAGAAAAACAGCGAAGAAAGATTCACTTTGAACAATAAACATAGTTTATTCTGATATTCTAGCAATATCTGGAAATTGGTGAAGTCAAACCAATTAGTACAGATGGGAGATCTTTTAAATATTTACTTTACATTATCTTTAAAACTTTAAGATAATTAGAAAACTTTAAGATTGAGGGCAAGTGACCTTTCATAAAATATAGAGCTTAAAATCTTTAATCTGAAATAACCATTTTCGAAACCAATGCAACATTTAAGGCAAGTAGGCTCTATTGAGATTTTTGTTAGAAATAGTGTATAAGGGAATATAATTTTTGAAACTTTTTTTTTACAAAAATGTAAGTCAGTGGATGGCAGTTGATAATTGGCGACATATTTAGATGATACGTTTATATGATACAAGAATTAGAAAAATGTGATCGAAGCAATGGTTAAAGCTGGGGAAGGGATGGTTCTTTGATTTTTCTCATCATTTAAGTATTTAAAAGATTTTGATAAATTTATCAATGCAGATAATGTCCATCAACATCTTTAATACTAAGGGAAAGATTTTATTTCCACCATTTTGGTCTGGGATCTTAACGAATGATGAACACCAATTTCTGTTTTCGCTTCAACTGATTTATCAGTGAGAGAATAAATCTAAATATGTGTAAGTAGCAAATGTTAGTAGACTGAGGTCTGCAATTTTCATTATTTTATGTTGATTTATTATAATTTCCCTTCGAGGACCAAAACGAAGGCTATTGCTATTATTTTTTCGGTGTTTTTTTTTGTATTTGACATTGTATTTTTTCTATCTGTTGGATCACTATTTTTTTCTATCGGATTTCAGTAATTGGTTTTGATCTGAGTATTCGCAAACATTTTGGAAGAGCTAGATTCTTCTGCTAGTAAACGAAATTTCAAATGTTATATTATGCAGTCAAACCTGTTTTTGTGCTATACTTGTTGATGCGATTTTATTTTTGAGCAATTTTTTTAATGCGATATATGAATTTCAAAGGTGTTTATTATAACATCGTTGTAATGATTTTTATCTGTGTACATATGTACACTAATACAGCGCCTATAGTATACAATGTATGTACAGAACATGTCAGCTAATTCCGATATCCCAATAAATAAAATAAATAATATATTCCAAAAATAAATCAGTGGAGTGATTTAAGTGATGAAAGTGATTTTGAATCATATTATGAGAACTGCTCGTTTCTGATCGCAATGAGTAAAATTAAATTATATATGCAGTTTAGAAATTTCTGTATACTTAAAATGAGAAATTAGATTTTTAAAAAAAGTTTACATATGGAAATTAATTATTTATTCTGTTTAGAATAGGTTTTCTCATTATTTCCTGAATCTTTGATCGGTTTCGATGAGATACTTTTTTATGCGGTCCCCCTCCAGCACATAAAAAACAATTTCTTAAATATGCTGTAAAAATTATTCTTATAGCTCTTTTATACGGTCCATATTTACAGAAAAAATACAGGTTTGGCTGTATTTACACACACACACACACACACACACACATATATATATATATAATTTCTTAAGTATTTTGCCAATGCGCTTCGATTTTCTTCTACAGCATTCGTCAACTAATCTGTGGCAATCAGATCTGAGACATCGCTAAGCCTGTGTAGACATGACCATTTTGGAAGTTTAAAAGATAAATTCATAGGAAATTTTCAACCATATTTTAACAGAGCTCTTTCGCATCTTTGCCTATTGTAAATATTTTCAATTTGTATATGTTTTACGATTTATAAATGTGCCAAATATTTCTTGAAGTCATTACTTTTCTGCCAGGTTCCACTCGTTTCTGTTTATTAAAATAGATCTTTCAACAAAACTCAAAATTCTTGTTAAACTCAAATAATTCATAGATCTCTGGGTAGAGCCTCTAAGACAAATACATTTAAGTTTCACTGCTGCGTATTCTAAGTTAAAGAATACAAGTAATGCAATTTGATTGTTTCCAGAAATTTCTGTTCATTCAGCACCATACTTCGTCAGAAAATTTCATCGAAATCATAAATTTTGTATGCAGAAATTTTGATTATGGATTGCAGTTTACTTTTTCGCCCACAATGATTATTTTTTGTCAAATAAAGATATAGTTTGGATTAATCAATCTTCGGAAAAGAAATTTGAAATATTTTAACCAAATGCAAAATGTAAGGAAGCTAAAATGGTAATCAGAAGGAAAAATTTCTCGCTATTTGTGGGGAAATCAAATAATCTCTCAACAGTTGATTGAAAATGAATCTCCCGAGGCAAAATGTTTTTCAAAAACATTTCCGAACTTATTTTTCTCCGATGCCACTGAAATCTAACAAAGTTTGTAGATCCTTGCTAGAACATTATTTATTTTTACAAGAAAAGGAATAAGAATAAAAATCTGAAAAACTCTGAAAGCAAATTTATCACAAGAAAAAATGTATATCTTCGGGTCAAAAAAAATTTTTTTGAGGGGTGGGGATGGACGCAATCAAACCTTTAGAGTGACATAAAGTATTTATAAAATATGCACTTCCCATTTAGATTCTGAATGATATCTTTAAAATAAATACCAGGTTGTTCCTTATTTTAATGCATGAAACCAGTTTTGTAATGACAAGCAATTGAAACAGTTTTTAAAAGTTAAAGACAACTAATCGAAAAAATTGATTTATAAATCAAAATATGTGAAGAATAAAATTACTATAACATAATTATATTATATATAATATGTAATTGCATCATAAATTTAATTAAATGTATTTTCGTTAACTTAATCTATTTTCGTTAACTATCGTTAACTTAAATTTCATACTTGGTAACGTTTCTGAAGACCGAATGTTTTGGTGTTTGTTAATGGAGTTTAACACTCAACGAAAATACATTTTACATTTAAAAATAAATTTCATACCGAACGCTGAAATGTGTAAAAATCTCTATTTACCATATTGAAAAACTTTGGCATTTACAATAATAACTATTTCATAGCAAGCCTCTAATTCTTTCGAAATGACCTTTAAAGAACTATAGTAATAACCTATATAATTCTATATTACTGGTTTATAATTTATACTATTGGTTCGCCGAAGGTATGGATTCGTTTAGTTAAATCATCATGTATTTTATCGCATCAAATTGTCAGACATTAAAGCCATGTTATTTTAATAGTCATACATATGTTATCTTCATTCTAAATATAAACATTTCTGAAGGAGCACACAGTTCCGTGATATCTTAGAGCTATTATGTTCGATTCATCTTAAAATTTAACGATATTTTAATTTCACTTTGTTATTCATCCTAGAACTACATGCACATTCAACATGACCTTTCTTTAGTTTTCAACAATGGAGTTTAGTTATATTAACGTCCCGTTTGATAGCAACACTAGGGTTATTTTGGGGTAGACCTCGTAATTTTGAACCTCGGTTGGATGATGAGGACGACACCTGATTGGGTACCCCCTCCCCAAACTTTCACACCAGATCAGCTGGAAGACGTTTAGTTCCGATGGATTTAACGTTCACCAGACCCTCTTACACGATGGTTCTTGGACGATATCGGGTCTCGAACCTAAAAGCCTTCGGATCCAAAGCCTAGACCTGAACACCAGGCCACCGCAGCCTTTCAAAAATGATCGAAAATCATGCAATCAAATATTTGATGATCAATGAATAAAAAAAAAGATTTCAGCGTCACTCACAACAACGAAAATATTCTCGGGAAATATATTTAAAAATATTTTTAAAAGTAATTAAATATAAACAAAAGAATTTTACAGCAATTAAATTAAATTTAATACTAATTAAGGAACTAATTGTTTGAACTTGAAAGGAAATCATTTTTGTGCGGGGATATTTTCGGAAGTTATCGCTAGAAAACATCCAAATTTAGCCTATTTTTTTAAATTATTTACAATTTCGATTACATTTAAAATAGCGCTCTCCAATGTGCATGTTCCTTCCCCCGAAGTGTAACTGAGTTAAATTTAGTAGCTCTATACCAACATACACGTTTATCCTTATTGTAAGTAGTGATAACCCATAATAGAATTTTCAAATTTATTTTAATATAGTCATGGACGCTGAAATATTACAAATTTCATGTTTTCTTTCTCATTTGAAGTGTAGAGAAAATATTATAATCGTCAAAATATTCGAGTTTCAGATTTTGGCAAATCTCCAGCTTTCAGATCTTTCTGAGTAAAAAAAAAATAGTTATGTTTGTTTGTAAACATGATAGTTCAAAACTGAGCTAGGCGGATGAAATACGGTACCTGAATTTTAGACCAAATTTGCAAATTTCTGTCCAATTTTGAAAGAAATCCATTCAATGGAAATTTGTCTATCTGGCTATTCAAATACAAGTGAACTCAATAACTTCAAACCTTGAAGGATATATAAAATTTGGTGGACGCGTTTATTATCTAAAATGTAAATTCTTATCAAATTTTTAACCAAATCAATTAAAGAGTTGACTCTCTGCTGGTTTGTACTTTCGCATGAGGTTAACATGTGGTTAATAACATTACGGTTGCAAATGACAAATTTTAATTACAATCGTTCGGGAAGGAAAGGTATCCAAAATACATATATGGATAGTAGATCCAGAATATATGCTGGATTCATGCCAAGGACCTATGTTTTGTAGGTATTGTTCGCCATTGCAATAAAAGGGATTCGAGACTTGACCATATTCGGTACATTTGAGGTTCATAATTTAATGCGGGAGAAAAGACATTATTCGAGAATATGCCAAAAAGTTTCGGGGTAAGTGCAACCGCTTGTTAGCTTTTAATTTTGACATAAACTTCTCATTTCATGAGTAATATATTCTAGCAAATCAATTCATATTAATAATAACTAGCTGGTACCCGGCGCGTTGCTCCCGGAGAAAAAATTGTTTTGGAAATATCGTCTGAAATTTAAAATAGCTGACTCGTTTAATTAGGAATGATAGAAAGAATGATATTTGTTTTCTTAATGGCAATGAATACATTCATTGAAATTTAATCATATATAAAGGAGAAGTACAAATATTATTTATTCTATTTTTTACTTTATTATTTAAGTACTTTAGGGTTCACAATATTTTTTGTCTTTCCTTCCACAATATTTTTTTGTCTTCAGCAAAAACAAAAAAAAAATATCTTTGCTGTCCGACTCGTAAACCTCCAGCATACAACTGGCCATATGCGCTGTGTTGATAGTAATCGAGAATACATGTCGAATAGGGAATTGCAGTTGTTTAAAAACAAAAGGCATTTCAGTGGGAATAACGGGAATACGTGGAAGGATCACATCTTCTCTAATCGGCTTTCCATTAAGAATATTTGCCTCACTTGCTTCTCGCAGCATAATGCTCTTTTTATTCTGATACGCGTGATCAAGTAGCATATAAACGTTATCTTTCGATTCTTGCCGCATTTTGATCTTGAGAATCTGAATCAGGGTGAGTAAATTTTCAAATTGGAAACAATCTGCTTTATTGCTCGCTTGACGTTCCTTGTTAGTTTGAAAAGCTAGAATTGGTTTATTCCTACGTGCTGTTCTGGTAAATCTATTTAGTAAAGAACGTTTGGGAGCATATTTTTTGTCGAAGCACTTAACACGGTATGCGCTTGCATAACAAAAATATCGTTTATAAGTTCACTGAATAGATAGAAAAATTACTGTTTGCACTAGAAAATTTCCATTATATATAACTTAACTTGATCGGTATCGATAATATTAATTCTATTTTGTATATGTGACATAAACTCTGAATAATATGTTCGGTTTGCCGCAGATAAAATGTTGTGCAAGCAGAATGACAGTACCATGTATAGATGACTATTCACTAATGAGAAGAAAGAAATTAGAGCTTGCGCTAAATATTTTCGATTTCATTTCATTCACGTTGATTGGCATAAATCATAATAATTTTATTTTCTTTGATATATGCTCGATTAAATCCGTGCCGTTTGCTGTTTATTGTTTGTCAATTGACAAATTTAATATATAAACTTTGTGCAAGTGCAAGCAATGAGTTGCCAAAGTTTCATCGGAATCGGTTGAACGGTACGGCAGCTCATAAGGTACGAATAAACAAAAATTCATTTTTATATATTAGACTAAACATTATTTATTTTTAAAAATTTATTTTCTTTGTTTAAGATAACACAATGGAAAGTTTAGCTTTGGAAGGCGTTTGTCTAGACCCATATTTTTATGGTGTGTAGGAGGTGAGGTATAGGACCTTTATTGGTGATTATGCGAGGAAGTTTCAGGAAGTCTTCTCCTGTTGATTTACATGACTTCACATCAAGCAGGAAAAAAAATAGAAAGGATTTACAATTGAGGGAAATACACCATACTGTTCGATGTCAGACGATATAGACAATTACATGTGTCTTGTGATTGTGTCATCACGTAAATACTCTAGATGACACAACACTATTTGCACTATTTGGTACTGGTTTGTGCAAATTTTATTTCGTTAAATAATTCTATTAAAACAATTTATTATCTTCACTTTATAAATTCACATTGATGGATCTTACTGAATTTTAATCTAAAAGATATAAAAATGCATCAGAAAAATTAACCTTTTGCTAATAAATGGCTAAATAAATTGAAGAATACTTTTGAAATAAAAATTCAAGGTAAGTCTGCGATTTTTATTTTTGAAGTTTCAATAATTTATAATAATTTTAAATTTTTTTTTAGATCTTTAGATTTTAAATTTTAATTGATGTAATTTTTTGCCTTGTAAATTATTTTATGTTCAAAGTGTTTTTTTGAAAATACATTTCTCATCAAATATCTACAGGCAATTATTTTTTCAATGCTTTAGTGCTTTGCATAGACTTGCCTTTGTGTTAGCTTGTATCCTTCAAAAGGGATTTTAACTTTGTATCAAACATAACAAAATTATTATTTAGAATTAATAAATTTACGATTTTGATTATTTAAAATATAAATAAAAAATGCTGCTTAAATTTATTTAAATTTGAATTTTGATATCTTTTGTTTTCGTTCTAAAGTATCCGCCTACATTAAAACCTCATATTCGTTAATTTCCTTTAATGTTTATTCGAAACGTTCTTCTCCTAGAACTATAAAATGCTATAAATGAGCATCTCCGTTATCTTTTTAGGTGATTAAAAATCATTGCCTCTCTCTCTGTTTCTTTTATCATGCACTAATATTATTTTTGAATATATTCAATAGGAACTTCTTTCTTTTTGTTCGAATGCAAGTAAATTTCATTAATTCTGAATCACTGAATTGCCTTGATTTTCCACTGAAGTTGTAATTCCTGGAAACAGACTGTTGGAAAAAATTTAAATCATACTTAAATTTCATTAATATTACAATATTATATATTTCTTCATTTTATTATGAAACATAAAACACGTGTACTTTTGTCACTGCTTCCTAGGGAATTCCTTCGGGAAGACTAGGAATTCCCTATGTTTTCCCTAGGAATCGAGGTTTTGATGCTTAACCCTACTTCACAACTCACATAAAATAATCAAGTTATGCTGAGGAAGGTCCAAAAAAAAGCATTAGATTGTTTATGAAGTCAGGAGGGGTCATTATCTTATCTAATTTCTCTTGATTATCATCTTATCCCTTGATTATCTTATCTAATCTTTCGAATACGCAGAAAACTAAAAAATAATACTAGCCCATTAAACACTTAAATAAAAGAAAGAAAGGTTACCAGAGAAACATTTTCTGCTATTCTATAATATATTCCGAGTCAAATATTCATAT
>JAPMOR010005349.1:0-38502 GCA_026543865.1 Argiope aurantia
TTGACAATTTTTTGTTTTATGCATTGAAACTGAAAATAAACACAGAACAACAAACAATATCACATATCAAATTTCATTTTATCTCAATTGTTGTGTTTTATCGTTTGTTTGTCTGTTGGTCTATACACGCCAAAGTATAAACCAACAGGAGATAAATCGACAGCAAGTTCAAGGCTAGCCGAATTACCTGGATTTTTCTTTCCTTTGTTGCTATCGTTCTAACAATAAGAATTTTTATTCGAGGTAATTACTCTCAAAGTTAACCGTTGCACTTTCTCCTCTTTCTCGTTATTCCGAGGTAAGATTTGTGGGTCTTTTTCACCACTTATGGGACAACCTATTCTTGCTTTTTCTCATTAGGGATAAATATATTAATCGTATATAAAATGATATAACTAGAAAAAGAAGTCCGTAGCTATATGTGATTTGATTAGATCATTATTTCAGTAAGAGAATGAATCCAAAATGCATATTGTATCAATTAAAACATTAAAACGGTTTGAATTTTGCTTCCAGTTTATTCGTTAAGAAGTTAAATTGATTTTTACATTTGCATAACAAACGTGCTAATGCTTTTTTACATCTTAAAGCGCTCTTTTTTCAAAGACTAAATTCTGCTAGAAAATTCGTACAGAAAATATATTAATTAAAATCAAATACATATTTTTTTTTTCATATTTGATATAGTAATTTCTAAATATACTTTGCAGTTCCTGAACTGAAGAATCAGCAATCTGTGTATTTAGAAATATTCTATAGTTATTTTAATACTTCATAACAGAAAAAAAAAAAAAAATTAAAATTTCATATTATTTATTTAAACCATAATATTCAAAGATTGAATAAAAATACAGCTTATTTTTTAGTTCAGAAAGTTGGCAATATATTTCTTAAGCTATCTGCAAGATTTTGAATAAACCAATTGATAAACTTCTAAACCAAAGTTTTTGCTTTATACTTCTTTTTTTTTTAGCTCCTTCCACCCCACCCCATCCCCAAACCAATTTTTCAAAAACTTTTGGGATTGAATTTGTATATTTTGGTTTTATAAATGACATTTTTCCCAATGTATTTAGGAAAAAAATTCAAAATTATAGCTATTTCGAAGTGTTTTTCAAAAAAATTCATCCCGAATGTATTCACGAATTATAAAGTTGAATTCTGGCAATCGAATAATAATTCCATATTTCTAGATTTTCGAATAAAGTTTTAAAAGAAAGCAATCTGTCTTATCATATAACCTAATTTTAAATTCTAGCAATCGATATTCTGTGCACTAAAATTTCGAAAGAAAAAAAAATTCTTTCAATATTAATAATAATAAAAAAATCAATATTCTGTTAGCATTAGCGGATATAAAAAGCTACGAGCGAGCGAACGCACAGCATTATCAATGTAATGCGCTCACTTGTAGCTTCCTATAAAAGAAACATGGATTATAGCAATAAAACATAAGGCAATAATGGTTCTTTTCGAATAAACTGTAAAAGGAAAGGCAATTTACTCACAATTGTCCCGAGCACATAAATAGTGGTATAGCTCTGGACAATTTTCTCTAGCACAACTTAAAGAAGCTCCTGGAAATTTACACCGCGAACACAGCTGAGGAGAGAAGAGAAAACAAGGGTTAGCACACATGATTCAACATCATTACACTGAACAAGAAGATTATGAATTATTAATGATGTTCTGGAGAAAACAATTATTATTTCAATGTGATATGTTTAATAAAATAAAATTTCAATATGATACAGTTGAAAATGAAAAATATCACATTGAAATACATAATTCAAGTAAATGCGGTAAAAAAAAAAAAAAAAAAAAAAAAACGTGAGTGGTCTGCTATTTAATAAAGGTGATATTCAATGGAATCCGTTGCACAGCATTACCAGTCATCTTTGGCGAATTATTTGGCGATTAATCCCTGGCATGTGGACAATAGTATGCGAAAATCAAATTTGTGCTTTAGATGCATTTTTTTCCAAACAATTGAAACTATAATTTGAGACTAAACTACACTTGTAGTCCCAAAATCATGTACCAAATTTGATATAATTAAGTGATTGCGCCTTTAAGAATTGCTTTAAATGTTTCTAAAAATACAGATAGACAAATGGTGAACCCGTTATTGGATTTTATGTTATTAGGAAAATTAATTTTGAAAACAAATTTGATTACATTATGGCAGATATTTTGCTTTCTATAAAAGAAAAACTAGATACCACGATGAATGTAAACTATATAATTGGTTTATATGCCACCTTAAAACATTTGAGAGAGGTGTGTTATAACTTGTTTACTGTTTTCAAAGTCATCTTCCCTAAGCTTCTTAAACATAAGTAATAAAATAAATCTAACTTTGAGCCATCAGTAATAAAGTAATAACAATGAATTCGAATGAAAAACTTTTCAAATTATCGACGAGCAAGAATTTTTAAACAACAATGAAGAATTTTTAAAAAGATTTAAGAATTTTTTAAACGACAATGAAAAACTTTGTGTTATTTGAAAATCTGATTTTGAGGGCAAACTTAATTACGTCACAACAGACAATTACTTTTAATAACAAAAAAAATCTGATACAAGAACGCGGGTCCTATAAACTCAGAATAAATAGTCCATATGAAATCTGAAAACATGCGAAAAAGTGAGATATACCTTAATTATTACTCTTAAAATCACCTCCACTAAATTTTTTAATTATAAATAATAAAATTAATCCACTTCTTAGTCATCAGTAATAAATATCGATTAGTTCTAATTAAAAACTTTTTTAAAAACTATCCAAGTTTTACGATATTGAAGAGTTTCTAAATGACACCGAAGGTTCTTGTGTTATCTGAAAATTTGCTTTAGAGAATATATTTAAAAATAATATATCTAAAATTCCGCTTTTAATCAGAGAATACGATATAAGAACGCGTGTACGCATACTCTGCATAAAAGTTCATATAAAACCTGATGTATATAACCATAAATAACAAATTAAAAGAGATGAGAAATAAATACCTTATCTACAGCTTTCAGAACCGTCTCCTCTAAGCCTCTTAACCTGTGCCCGAAGAGGTAGACCGACTTGGACCAAGCGGCACACTCTTCGTGGACCCAGAACTCTTTATTGTCCGTTGTCCCGTCCATCGGGTACTGGTTGGACATCGGCAGATCCGGCAAGTGGTTGGACATCTCCTCCAGAGGCTTCTGGCCCTATAAACACACGATAAAGTTGAGAAACAAGACACATTATTTATCGAAATTGAAAAACAAACCATCTGAAGATACTCTTTAGGAGTGCTTTACCGCTAATTTGTAGTTTAAGGTATAATCATTAAAAATATAGCATATGGTATAATTATTAAAAAAATAGATTTTAGCTTTATTATACTCAAATTTTTACATTCGATATTGGATGTTAAATCTTCAGTTGCTACCTCGAGAAAAAATCCGCAATTAAAGCACGGCTTTTCCTCGAGGCGGTCATCGACTGGCATAAATTAATGAAATTCAAAGTTTTGTAACTTGGTTAGTTTAATCACAAAAAGTTATGTTGAATCATTTGGTTGTCAAGTGAATAGAATCTGGATTAGTCTTAGATGAAGAGTGGGAAAATATTTGCTTATAATGTAATAATTTCAAGCCTTTTTTTTACTAATTATGACATAAGAATAAGTAATGATCCTATCGTAAAAGCATCGTAATTTCTTCAACATTTCTTTTCTTGACACAAGTAACATAAAATATAATTCTTTATGTTTTTTAAAGCACTTTTACAATCAGAATTATGTGTCTATCCTTTAAGAGTTAGAAATTAATAATTGGATTGAAATTAGAAACACTTTGGATATTTAAAATTAGCTGCCTTGGTAATCAAATTGTTCGCCTATATTACTGCCTTTTAATTCTGTAATAGATTGTTGTTGTTTTTTTAAATTACATTGTTATTTCATACGAACTAAAAAACATGAACTAATTAAAATTAAAAAGAGTATAAATTGTGAAACAATGCGAAAGTGAAAATTCTATTACGGAGTTAATGATTGTTAAAAGCACGCGAATAAATGTTTCGATACACGAGTTTGAATTACAACGAAGCATTTAAAAACGTGTATCAAATTGAAATAAACAATATTGTTAAAATTAAGAGATACTAATTATACCTATTTAATTATATCAATTTCATTTCCGTCATTTTTTTAATCTTAAAATGATACAAAGACGATTTTTGTCAGATAATTGTTTTGGAAGATATTAACGTCACTTTCCATAAGCAAGTCGGTGATTACCCATTTGGTGACGGTTAAGCCTATTTTTGAGCTCGATAAATCTGTTTGAAACTTATTTCTTGGCTTCTTTCTTCAAACTAAATAGACTATTTTGTTGACACAACGAATCATTTTCAAAATATTTAATAATATTTTGCAGCTCCATCAATTAACTAAGCGAAGTATTCAATTTAATGCAGATGTAAATATATTTAATGAAGCAGTCTAAAATTAGTACGATATTTTGTTTACATTTAACTGTTGCCACTCAACAATAAGTAATAACGGTGATTTCTGTGCCATGTACGTTAGTGTTTTCTATATATAGAAGACATCAAATAATAATATAATATAATTATTTATTCCAAATGTAGAAGCTGGTGTATTACTTTGTTCTATGTTCATATTCTTATAAATGAGCATAAAGAATACGCCACTTTTTTTGTGGAAATATAGCTTCTGTCATGGGAGAAAAATAGTTCAGGCCAGAGAATCAACCTGCACTATGAGCAATTACTTCACTATCACAGTTTGCATACGAACACCGAGATATAAGATTCTATGTAAAAATGACTTGACAGTAAATCATATTAGATATTCCTTTAAAATTTACTTAAAACGTCTTGCCTATTGCTAATTCTACAGAATATCTCAGATAAATAAAAACAACAAAGGGCATGAAATCTTACATTGGCCTGTTTGGCTTTTCTGAGGAGTGCCGCCCGGTACATTTGTTCCATGACGTCCTCTTTCCTCTTTGCAGACCTCCTCATGCCCTCCGAAAAGGAAGAAGGTGGTTCGGTAATGTCCGCGCTGCTGTCCTCTTGCTCCATGTCCTCGCCAGGTTCACTGGACTCGTTACCGTAGGTGGGAGCGGGGGAAGGAGGGGCCGAGTAGTTGGACGGCTTCTGGTCGCCATTCAGATAGTACGGGCCGAACAAGTCGCCCAGCCCTCGGTAGTGGCTGTTCTTGCAGCACAGGGAACACAGCCAGCTGCGGTCCTTCGTTATGGAATCATAGATGTGTGGCAAATTGGTGCCCATGCTCTGGCGAATGACACCTCCAAACTGGTACTGTTGCTGCGGCGGCTGCTGAGGCCAGAACTTGTTCTCGTCCTTTGGAGGGGCATTCACGATGGACACGACGAGGGGTTTGTTCCTTACGCCCACGATGTGGACATAGGGACCATTTATGACGCGTTTTTTGATGATGGGAGGAGGTGGTCCTTCGGGCCCGAAGAATACCTCCTTCTTGCGACGGCGCCTCGGTTGGCGTTCTTCGCCAGGTGGTTTGGGCTTGTTCTTGCTGCCGAATGGCCTGCCCCTCTTTTTCTTGATGGGCTGCGGCATCATCTGGCCTAAAACTGGGTCATAATACTGCGGGGGAGGTTGCTGTTGCATGGAATTGTTGTTACTGTTCATCTGACCACTGTCCTGAAGCTTCACCGTACTGCCGTCTTTATTGACAGTGAACAAGAGAGGCCCTCGGGCTCTGTCATCAGGAACATCACTTTGATAGTTTGGCGGGGGAGCTTGTGACTGTGCGAGGTTGTTGTTCATAGACGAATTGTCCATCGATTCCATTACGTTAGGCTTGATAACGGACATGTTGTCTTTGGCTGAATTGTAATCGGTGTTCATTCCAGTTGGGGGAGGTCCCATGTGGTATCCATGGGAAGCCCATGGCATATCTTTATCATTGTTGGCATTCACCATGTCTCCCATTCCGTTTGAGGGATGGTTTCTCATGGACATCATGGCATCAGTAGAATACATGTCCATTGGAATTTCTCCATTATTGGTTGGGTAAGAGTTCATTGCAGCGCCTCCTCTTCTGCGACTGCCTCGACGACCTCGTGTCCCCCCTCTGGATATTCTAGGGGGTCGATGTACAACTTCTGAATTATACATATCCCACTCGGAAACTATTCCTTCCTGTTCAAACATTTTCTTTTTTCTGCCTCTTTTAGATGGCTTTGGCATTGAAAGACAGTCGTCTGGATAAGGTTTACTCTGTTGCATTCCCATGAAACCATCTTCAAGAGGTCCCATCTTGTTCCACCTGTTGCTTGGGCTGTAATACCTTGGAGGCCTTGGTGCATAATCAGTCGGGTACATGTCTTCACAAGGATCAGGCTTTCCATTGGTGATCTCAAACTCTGGTAAGGTGGAATTCCGTCTTTCTTCCGCCATCATCATCTGTTTGCGAGGCATGTCTATGGAATTGTCCATGAGAGGATCACACTGTAGATCATGTCCAAACACCCGCCTCCTGCCACGAGGGGATTTGGGAGATTTTCTTCTCAAATCCATGGTGCCGTCAGGCTCTGGCAACGGAGGAACTCCTCCTCCTAGATGTTGCAAGAAATCTTGTGTATCCTTATTCTCGGAATCACTAGACACGGGTCCACCAAGATCATCTCTAAGTCCAGCTGCTTCTGGTTGATGTGTCCCATTGGTCATCCTTACATCAGCTACACCGAAATTCTCAAAATCGGATCGTCTTGGAGGTGGACCTTGTGGTTGAGGCGGTGGTTGCGCTTCTGGGGGTCCAGCAGCCACGATAGGATTCACAACATGTGGGTTCACTTCTCCATTGACGTGTCCCACGTGATTAGATGAATCGGCACTGGCTGTTGTTGTTCGAGAGTCACTGCGAGGCGAATTACTAGAAGTCGAATCAGGGGCCGAGGAGAATGTGGAACTTGTAGGGGTGGACATTGCTGTCCGGGGAGGGGTGCACAGACGATTCTGGTCGAGATTATAGTAGGTTGGATAGGGAGATCCTGGATCACTTCCTCCAGCCAGCTGCTCGACAGAAAAGTATGATGCTGGGCGGTTGGGGGCACTAGCAGCTGCTGCAGCCGCAGCGGCGGCAGCTGCAGACCCAGCCGCTTGGTTGGCTGCCATCTCGTAATTCGCTCTGGTAATAGGCGACTCCACAGTCTCTGAATCCAACATGACCATCTTCTGTAGGGACTGGAGAGGGTCATTGTTAGGGGGACCACCCTGGACGACACCTGCTGGTGGAGTATTGCACATAGGTTGTCGAGGAGTGGTTGATCCCGAAGGAGGAGATGGTGTAGTCGTCTTATGGGGTGTCATTGATGGAGTGGGAGGATGATGTTGAGGTGAAGGGGCGTTAGGAGGAGGGCTGAAAGGTGGTGATCGGGAAGAATGGGGAGGCAAAGGCGAAGGAGTTGTTCTTGGAGAATGCAGGACGCCTCCACCTGGGCTGGGCATCTGTGACTGTGACCACGAATGAGGCGAGGAGACAATAGGAATTTGACGATAATGGGGAGGTGGTCCCGGTGCTGCACCTCCCATTCCAGAATGTGGAGGCGAGTGCATGGTAGGAGGTGGCGGCATCATAGGACGCGGCGAGGGTTGACTGTATTGCATGATGTCATTGCTGCTGTTACTATTATTATTTTCTCCGCCCCATGCGGCCTTCATTTGTTGCATTGCTCTAGCACTACTACTACTGTACATGGAAGGAGGGCGTCCCCCGTACAGATCAGGGCTGAGCGAAGCGTAGTGGGATGCTGGGGCGGAGCCATAAGGTCCCAGTTGATGGGTGCTGCCATAACCGAGACTGCCATGCATTTGATGAGCCCCATACTGGTGAGCGTGGGCTGGGGGAGAAACAGGATGTGGTCTGTAGGGGGAGGGAGGTTGGTAAGAAGGGTAACTGTTAGTCTGACAATGAGATGCCTGGAAAGAGAAAACAAACAGTAAAAAATTGTTGATGAAAATATGAAAAATATTAATACACATATATTTCACTGAAAATAAGTTTTAATAGTTTCTAGTTCTTAATTATAATTTTCTTAATGTCCTAGTAAGTGGAATTTTTATTTTAATTATTTTCTACTTCTTAATTTTTAATTTCCATTTCATTATTATACATATTATAGAATCTTGAAAGAATTCTTCTCAAATTGACTACCAGATGACTCCTAATCCAAATTTGATTAACTAATCAATTAAATGATAATCAAATTCCGAAAGCATTAAAAATGTATTGCCATCGAAATCGCAGAGCAGTAGAAAATTGCAAAATTCTAGCATATTAAGAAGTGAATGAAAAAAAAATCGATTTTGAAATTCTATCCTTATATACAAGAAACAATTTAAGTTAAATAAATGTTCATAAAACAATGGGTAGCGTATATCGACATCAAATGTTATTTGAATATATTTTGTGTGAATGTTAATATTTGATTTTCCTTCTTTCATACAGAATATGACATTTTGTCGTCTTAAAAAAATACACAGGCATTTGCACACATAGCGAAATATCACTATAAAAATGAAAACATTAAAACTGTAAAGCATTACAAATTTTAAGAAGAGTCCTCAATGTCGGCTATTTCTATATTTTTAAGATAATCCTTTTGTCCTTTAAAAGAAGAAAATGCAAAGTCACTTTAAGGTTAATGATCAAGACATTTATCTTGAGAGAAACGGAAAAAGAGCATTAAATACCAAGCATTAAATATTCACATTAAAGATGGGAATAAGATACTAAAATTCAAAAATACATATTAAAGGAAAAGGAAATATAACTCTATATGCCGAAGACTCATTACCACGAATGATATTTGTATCAAAAAATCATAATAACAAAGATTCCATTTTCTTAATATTTTTGTTCGGTTAGTTACACTGAAAGCAACAACACAAATGAATTTTAAAGACTCAAAAGTATGATAACCGAATTTATTCAATTCATAATAATTAAATTCAAGCCCAGCTATCATATAAATTAAAAAGCTTTCTAAGTAATTTATAATAACTTTCTAACTAATTGATATTTGATTTTCCTTCCTTTATACATAAGATCAGACATTTTGTCGTTTCTGAAAACGCAAGTGAAATTTGATGCAAAACAAAATTTTTATATCGAAAGGTATCGAGTAAGTTCCATTTCCCCATACGCTGAATATCAATTACTCTTAAATATTGAATGGAGCCGATTAATGATCAAGTGCTGTACACCATAAGCACGATGGTAACTTAATTTTGGATACAACTCAGCATCTTTCAGGATTTAAATTGTGACGGCAGAGCTCATCGTAATACAATAGCATATAAGCACAATTATATTTATCATTTAGCATGATAAATATGAATGCCATTTATTATCTTACATTGCGTTATGACATTAAGTAAATTCCGGTAATACCATCCTGAATAAGAATGATAAATATGAATGCCATTTAGTGTTATCTTGCATTGCGTTGAGACACTAGGTAAATTCCGGTAATACCATCCTGAATAAGAATGATAGATATGAATGCCATTTAGCATTATCTCACATTGCGTTATAATATTACGTAAATTTCGGTAATACCATCCTGAATAAGAATGATAGATATGAATGCCATTTAGTGTTATCTTACATTACGTTATGACATTACGTAAATTCAGGTAATACCATCCTGAATAAGAATGATAAATAGGGATGCCATTTAGTGTTATCTTACATTGCGTTATGACATTAAGTAAATTCCGGTAATACCATCCTGAATAAGAATGATAAATATGAATGCCATTTAGTGTTATCTTACATTGCGTTATGACATTACCTAAATTCCGGTAATACCCTCCTGAATAAGAATGACGTCACATGAATCGACAATATGACAGACGATATCTAACTGCCTGAACTTATTGAACTGTCTTAAACGAAACGTGACGTCACATCATTATTCAACTCTAATTTAAAGAATAGTTAAATGGCCGCTTATAATAATACCATGCGCAATAAATGTCTTATAGGCTCAGCCGAATAAATGTCGATGACCATCACAAAATATAATAAATTAATATTCTAAAATGGATAAGTTGGTCGAATATATCACTCATAGGCTCAACTTTAATTCACAAAGAACTAAAGTTGAAGCTGTGTTAATTATTTATTTTGTTTGTTTGTGAAGATGTGGTGAGGGGAAATATTGAACAGATTAATTCACTGCCCTATAAAGTATTATAAAGCTCTAAATCTTTTCCCACAAGATTTAATTTACTATTTTCAGTCTTCTAGCCACAAATTGCTCTATAGTACCAATATTTCAGGATATTTAAGATAACTAAAAATCCAAGTTCTATTTATCACATTAGAAATATTCTAAAATAAATAATTCAAAAGATAGAATGTAGTTTAAATGTGAAATGCACGATTTAAAATATATGTCCCACAGTTCATTACTCGGAATAAACTAGACAACCAATTAATCAAAACAATATTGAAAAGAATTAAAATATGTTGTCACGAATGTAGTTTTTAACAGAAATGACGTGGCTGACAAGTATAAAACAGATCATTATTGCATCAAAATTATTGGCTTAGAAAATCAAGAAATAAGGAAAAATTTTATCCTTGTTGAATATTTTAATCATTGCAAAAATATTTTCTTACCATTTGATTTTCATACGGACGTTCAGAATAATTCATAGCAGAGCCCATGGTACCTAAAAATAGAAAAATATAAACGTAAATCTGAAGTTGAATCAAATTAATTAATATATTTAAAATTATATAATAACAGTTATATAATAGTATTAATACTATAATATATTTCATGATTATATAATGAAATGAATTAATAAGTTATGAAATGACATATATAATTTAAAAAACATTACTTTTTATTTAAGAAAGGCTAACCCATAATAACTAATAAGATAATATTTATCGGAAACAATAAAATTACAACAAAGATTCTTGAATATTAATTATAAAAAATTGTAATAATAAAAATACTAACAAAATAAAGTAAAAATACATACAAAAATTTAGTACATTCTATTATTCCTAATGAGTTAACGTTTATAAGAAAAAGAAACAAAGGTCAGAAAATTCTCGGTAGATGGCAGCAGCACAACGTTTTGCGGAGAGTTATTAATACATTTCGGGTTCTAACAGAGTCTAATCGAACTTATTCCGAAATTCAATATACTTTCTTCACGATATTAAATATGTAAACATTAAGCAATGTTTTATACCGAAAAGTGAATAACACTGTAATTAGTACTTGCTACTACTATTTCAAATAAATACCTAAGTAATAAAACAAAAACATATCAAGTTGCATATTTTCAGTTCCTATCTCATGTATTTTCATCTTATTTTTTCTTTTATTTGTATATAAAGCGAATTAAACATACTTAGATTATTTTTTTAAATAATTTGGAAAAAATTTATTTAGTAATAAATTTTAAAAATTTTAAATAATAAAAAAATACTCTAATAAATCATATTAAAAAATAGAAAATCATCATATTATTTTATCTCATAACTTAAATTAACTGAAAATTATTCCATTAAATTAATTATTTTTGAGATTATGATTCATCTCAGAAATCATAAAATCTCGCTAATTTTAAAATACTGATTTGAATGTATTATCATTCCATCGGTATTGATTGGCAGATTTTACTCAATATCTATACAATCTCAGATTTGCAATTTTTAAGAAATTAACTATTTTTTTAAATTTCATTTGTAAATATCATAGTAATAAAAGTCGTAGTTTTCAAATAGCATAAATGCGATTTTTTAAAATGATATTTATTAAATATGACTTCTATGTTTAACACTAGATGGCGTGGTGATGGTAATTCCGCATCGTTATTCAAGGAGTGTGAAACAGATGTTTCAAAGACTAGCAACAAAATTTCAATTAGAACGAATTGCTGTAAACGTTGCAGGCATCTTTAAAAATTTACACAAAAGGTTTTCATTAAATTTTTTCAGTTTTGTTAAAATGAAATATACAGTTTCTTCCATATTTTTTAATTGGAGAAGAAACTGCAATAAAATTAAAATTTTTATTTTCTTCAAATAAATTGCTTTACGTTTTACTTTTTATAGAATATTACTTCAAAGTAAAAATGAATGGTTCAACGTCATTTAAAATAGAATTTTAAAACTGATTTCGCTAAAAACTGTGAAATTTAATTCTAAAACCAGATTTATGTTTAAAATGACCTATTTGAACAGTTAACATTTTGTACGATTTATTTTTATTTTTATTTTTAAGCAAACAATACATAAATGTTTTCTTCAGATGTTCTTTGACTATAAAAGACTTTTAAAAAAGACGCAGTACCCCCCCCCCCCCTTCTTTGCACTTTTCAAATAATTTTTGATTCTTTAAACGCAACGTTCTTAACGCAAAATTAATATTATAATGATATTACTGAAGATATAATAAATCTTACATTGAGTTAACGTTCGTAGAAGGACGAAAAAGAATTTGGTAGGTGAATTTCTTATATTATTCAGATTTATGTGAAATTTTTCAATTACGTAATGATCATTCAAACCACCAAGTGGAACAGATTTCTGCAAATTACGTATCATTGGAAAATATCAAAGCATCTTTAATAACCTTTTTTTTTTCAATATTACTATATTAACTGATATACTCGGTGTTAATCGGAATAGGAGTATTTTCCTTGCTTTATATTAATGCAAAATTAATTATTTAATTAATTATCGATAAATTTCTGTAAGAAACTTTCTTGTTCATATTATCATTTCGGTGGAGTATCTCAGATAAGACGATGATAAATTACAGGATAAATAAATGGATTATCGCTTTCCTGCTGGAATTTACAATAATGGGATTGTTACTTGATTAATAGGTCCAAATAACATGATGTCAGCCGAAATAACATGATGTTGCTACGGATTAAAAATTACGATTGTTCATTATACAGGATGTCCATTAAAGTCTTTCTACGCCATATTAACTTCAGAACGACAACAACAATCGTCGCTAACTTGGTATCTAAATATAGCAAAGTGACAATGCGCTATGCGGTGAGGTCGGTTACAGAGCCACCTGGTGCCAAACAACAGAATTAGCGTTCCTATCTTGGAAAACGTTACATATTCAGCTACAAGACTGTAGAGCGTCATCGATTTAGAACGAAAAGACCAATGAGCGCAATAATGCAAGAAACAAAATTTGTAAAGCGCACATTTGTTTTATCGTGATTTTTTTTTTATCTCAGAAAAGCATTAAAAATTAAATAGAATGTGTTCGAAATCGTGTACACCATCGTGTTGGCGCTTTAATGTTCAAAAGATTATATTTTCACTTGTTGCCACAAATTAGTATATCGAAGGTTTGGAAAATGGGTAGTATGGAATATATGTTGAAAATACGAAACATATATTACTTAAAATCAATCTTTTAAAGTTATATATGTCGTAACAATGCATGATAAATATGGGACGTTCAAACATTGAAGAGGTGTGGAAGTTCGAAAAAAAAATAAAAAAATAGCATCAGTTCAGACATCGACCTCACCGTCCAACAGCGCTTCAAAATCAAGAGATTGATTGGCCTTTATAACAACTCTTGCAACTTCTAAACGAGCTACTAATCCAATTATTCCATTTAAATTAGACATTAAATTGCCATCGTTTGGGTTGAAAATATTTTTCATAAAGAGTAAATGATAAAAAATTCGATTAATTAATTTGTATTAATATTCATATTATTTACGGTAATTTTAATCCCATTTAATTCCATGCAATTAACAAAATCTTTATTGTCGAATTTTAATTTAACATATAAAAATACGTATTAAAAGTACTGAAAATAAAATTTTAATTAAATATTATTATGTCTGGGCACAGTTTTAGTGGCCCAGGCAAGGAACCGTTACACTATTTAATGTCTTTAGAAATCAATCGCCACAGAATACGTGCCCCCCCCCCTTTTCAAATTCCATTCTCTTGATACCCCCCCCGCAACCTTTCCAATGATGTAATAAAGCAGAATAGTAACATTATCTGCAGGGTGATTAGATGACAAAGTGATTAGTTTCGAAAGAGGAAGTGAAATCTTAATAGACAAATGGTACAACATTTTAACTAGAAGTGCGTTCTCAGAGGAAAACATTCTGCTGCGACATGATCTATGTCATGTCTATATCATGAAAATTGTTATAAAGAAATTCTTGAAAAATTAAATTTATAGATTATTCCGATAAAATTCTATAAGTTCAGGCTTTGTATATTTGCGTAATATCAAAATAGTAGTTCAGTATTACAAACACAATGACCACAATTTTTAAGTAACAGAAGATTTAAGATTTCTCGTCATGATCTTGTTTTATAATACGTAATAATAAAGATTTAAAAGTTTTGGAAAAAAGTATTCTGGGATGCTTTTTTCAATAGCAGCAACAAAAACAATAAGAAAAAATTCTTATAAATTGCAATACCCCACGGCAAAAAAAAAAAAAATTATTAAATAAATATAAAGAAAATTAATTTAAATTATATTTTAAAGAATCCAAATTATACTTTGCAAAAACTGAAAATATTAATATAGAATGAAAATAACACTTTGCAAAAACCGCAAATATTAATAAGCATATTTGCATCCCGTTTCGAAACCTCATTTTAAAGAATCTAAATAATTTGCAAAAACCGCAAATATTAATAAGCATATTTGCATCCTGTTACGAAACCACATTTTAAAGAATCTAAATAACAATTTGCGAAAACCGAAAATATTAATAAGCATATTAGCATCCCGTTACGAAACCACATTTTAAAGAATCTAAATAACACTTCGCGAAAACCGAAAATATTAATAAGCATATTTGCATCCCGTTTTGACGGGGTTATTTTAAAACGGATTTCGTAATCTTGAAAAGTGATCAAATGTCGAAGAGGGCACTTGAAATTCAAATTACATTCCAAATTGTACTCATAGAAGTAATTATAACACTAATTATAGGTTAAAAACATACATGTTTTTTTTATAAATATTTTAATATTGTTTAATTACCATTATATATTTTAATATTTTTTATTCAATATTCTTAATTTATTCTTAAATTCTTCATAAAACTATGAGAATTTTGTTTTTAAGTTCATTCTTTAGGAAATTAAATTTTTTTTATTTTTTTTATTTTTTAATACATGCGTCAATGCTATTTTATATCTGTAAATGCTGTTTTCTCAAATTCTACATTTTGGCAGAATGGTTTTTTTTTATGAAAAAACAGCATAAATTAAAATCTAATACCATTTTTTGTTCAAATTTGGCATAATAATGTCTCTATATGTTCTATGGTTCCTGCATTAAAAAATAAGAATCTGTTCTTTTAAAGATACTTCTTAGTTGTTTTAACACTTTAGAATGCAAAAAAGATTGACAATTTCGAGATATTTATCAGTCTAACCCCTAAATTTTATGACTGAATCGAAATAAAGTTTATTTTTTAGAGCAGAAACTAAGCAATGTTTTTAAAAGCCATTTGCAAGATTTAGAACAAGTCATTTGGCTAACTTCTAAATTAGAAAGTTTTTTCTTAATACCTATTTTTAGCCAATAAATAAATACAATAAAAAATAAAATGCAATTAAAAACTTTTAGCATTTAATTGGTATATTTAGTTAATAACAGATATTTTTTCATTTTTTTATGTAAAAAATTCAAAAATATAACTATTTTACATCATTTTTCGAAAAATTCACCCTAAACGTAATCACGTATCTTAAGCACACACAACATACGTATCTTCAGTGAAATTTTGTACAGAATCAATTTTCAGATTCACTAATGCTGAAAGTTTCGAATATTCTCTAATGCCGACTATAATATTCACTAATTCACAAATGCCGACTCTACCATATGGTCACATAGGCGAAAGTGATAAACCAAAAGGTAAAAGAACATTAAGATTTTAAGTTTAGGTTTAAGTTAAGATTTTAAGTTTCTTTTTTTATTAAACAATGCTTTACTCAGAATTTTCATAATACAGTCACATAAATCCAAGTTTACTCACTCAACCTATAAATTCTATGACAATCGCAATGGCGTTATGCCAAGGTGCTAAAAAGATGGTGTTCCAGAAGCTAATCTTAAGAAGCAATAACCTATAGTGTATTTAAGTTACTTCTTGAAAAACAATTCCGATAAAAGGGCAAAAAATAAAAGAATGTATGGATGTTATTTATACTTGTTAAACAGGGGCGAATAATTCCTATTATGCCTTGGGCATAATCTTGCTCCGCCATTGGCTAATCAAAGCAAAACAAAAGATTTTGCTCTCCATTAACTTTAAAATCAACAGAAAAAGAATATGTGAGGGGGGAGGGAGAGACTAGACGGGAAAGTGATGGTTTCGATAACTGGACTTCTAGAAGTGACCAAGCTTTGTTCCCTTTAAACTTGTCGTCATCGATCAAGTTTTCTATCTGTCAACTAACCGATGTATGCAACTGGGTCGCTAATTGCATTTATTTCTTCTTTCCATCTCATGTTTTCTACCACCACCACCTTTCTGTTACTTAGGTTAAGAATTATTGATATAATTTCTATATGAATGTTTTAAATAAGTTTGAGTATGTTTTTTTAGCTTAGTTTAGTTTAATTGTATTAATGTTCCGTTTCAAATTAATATGAGAGCTATCTTAGGTGTACTTCGTAATTTTTAACCACGGTCAGGACAAGACCTGAGAGTGTACTTTACTCTCAAAACTTTCACACAACACCAGAGGTGCGATTTTCAACCCAAGACGTCGAATTTCACAAATACTAGTTACATGTATACGGAAGAATTTTAATAAAATCACATTAAAACCTGGAACTCCCCACTCTAAAGGCCAGGTCTTACTGCTAGGCAACCACAACTCTAAATTTCTAACAGAAAGAACTATTTCGAATTAAGAATGTTCTTCTGATTGCAATCACGACTCGAAAACACCACTATTTGAAAGCAGCGCATCGATTCCTTTGATTTTGTGAATCTGTTTCATGTTGAATTCTTCGAGCAAAAACGTCTTCTTCCTAATGTGGTGAGAGAGATGCCATATCAGAAGTCGTCACCGTCATCTGACCAGAATTCAAAATGACAAGGTACGTCTCATGGTGGCTGACGTATAAGTTTTCCAATCAAATCACTTAATTAATTTTTAAAGGAAAAGTTCACTGAGGGGATGGGTTGAACAGGTTTCCAGAAATAGAAATTACACAATTTTGATAAATAATCTTACATTTCATTGATCATTTGTATATGAAAAATCGAAATCATGTTACTTCAAAATCTATTAGCCCATATGCCTAGTCTATTCAATAACAGATTAAAATACTAGGAGGAAGGAAGGAATTTGAGTCAAAATCGTGCCCAACGTCAAATATCGTTTGCTACTCATCAGCTTCCGCAACAGATGGTCCCGGACAGACATTCCACTCCACAAACCCTCCATAACTTGTGCCAGGTCGTTCCTCTGTCCCAAAATTCCTTTCCAGCCTTCGGGTTGGGGAAGGCGCTCTCGACATCTTGTTCGGTCGTTTTCTTTCGGCCATCTTGGAGGCAAGTGAGTACAGACGACAACTCGATTCCACCCTCTCTAGAGGACACGCCGAGGCAAAGAAGAAAAAGAAAGAAGGTATTAGCCTCGGAGGAAAGGGCTGCAGAAGACGACACCGTCAGTCCCCCTGGTGTAATAGAAAGCCTTTTGCCTGTCCTCCCCCCTCCCTCGACCACCCCGGCACAGGATCCAAGTGGGTCAGAGAAGTCTCAGCTTGCCCAAAGGCGCACGTGCTTTCGAACCTCCTCCGAGGTAGCAACAACTCGGACGGTTGCCATGGAAACGCTTATGTTTGGTGCACTCCCCCCCCCCTCACATCCTCTTCTTCTTGTTCCGCAGGTCGTCGGTTGACGATATGAAGGGAAGCAGGACGGCGGAACTCTTCGGGATCTCGTTCCTCCAAGAGGGGGCGCCGCCAAACTGCGAAAGGTAATCTTTATGCGTTAAGCTGCAGGTCGGATATACGATTTTGAGGATTGAGGGGGCGTTGTTTAATTTCAAAATATAACTGTGGGGCTGCTTTGTAGTAATCATGGGAGGCTAGGTGGGTATAAATTCCCCAGCTGACAGTCTTTGGGGGGGGGGGGTCATGCAGAAAAAGAAAAAAACATGAATGAGTTTATGCCATTTAAAAAAAAATTAAGACAAAAGGTTGAATAATAATACCATACTTCGGGCACTGTTAAAAAATCCTTAAAGCACACTAAGGACTAAAAAAGAATCATATTATATTCCGAAAATCGTTTTCCTTGTTATGAAGAAATGAAGTCGTACAACGAATTATTAAATAAATAACAAATTAAAGCAACTAACTTACATAAACTTAAGATAAGCAATAATAAGTCAAATGCAAGGTAGTTGTGGCCAGTGCGCGAGCAGAAGAACCCGCGTTTCTAAAGGTCCTCATACCACCAACTAATTTTGCAAAAAGGAAACGCTTTCAGTACCTTTTTTGTTTTAATTTGATTATGCACACATGTAAATATTATTATGCAACATTGTATGCAAATTTTACCCTTTTTATGCATTTTTCATTCACCAATCGAAGGAAAAATCGGATATTTCGAATCTCACTATGATTGTACACTGTAGAAAGCGATAGCAAAGTTCTAGTCATAATCGGGAGGCACTGGAATCTAATCATAATAAAGGTAACTTATGTTTTTATTTAAAAAAAACATAATTCGAATAATACTGATAAACTGAATGAAGATGATTTTTTTTAAATGTTGCAAAGACTAAAATGTGACTTTTCAAGACATACAGTGATAGCTTTGAGCTATCAAAACTCATCATCGGGCTTTTCATAATCATAATGTAACAATTATTTATATAAAAAATATATATTGAATTGTATAATAAGTAATTGTAACCACTCTGAAACTTATATTGGCTATTAATAATTACCGCCGTATCTCCGAAAGATTTTTATCCGCAATAAAACTAATAATAATAATAATTAAAAAAATGAAATCTACGATCGCAAATTTCAAGTTATCATGTGAGAGCATTATTATTTTTAAATCATTATTTGTTGTGATTAATTTAAGTCATTACCCAGTTGAAACTGGTTTAAGAAAGCTCCAAAACTTTTTTGCCAGCCAAGAAAAAATTGAAAATGAAAATTGCCATTTATGCTTTATTCATTGCCTACGAGATTTCGATCTTCAAAATCCCCTAACCAAAACAACATCATGTTCTCACAGAAAGGAATGCCACATTGGAAAAGGAATAACGAGCGTTTCCGCCGCAATGCGATTTCCAAATAATAAACTATTTACCAATAAATTTTTAAACATATTAATTTATATATAATTTTTATGAAAACAATATTTTTCTAAACAGAGACTGCTATTTTCTATTTTCTGAGATCATAAAACAGTTTCGTAATGGATTATTCTTAGAAAGGAGTCAAATCCTTCAATGTTTCCCACTTAAGAATGAATGAAGTGATATTTCACCATTGCGGAAAAGAGAAAAATACTTTTATTAAAACTGTTATTAAACGCGAGTGAAGTTTTTGAACATATATAAGAATTAAACTATTTAATTTCCTCCGAAAAAAAATCACATGCCATGAAAATAACAGCTATGATGCCATAGCTCTACATAAACTTTTTAAAAACGCATCTGCTGTCAAAGAAGCATACATAATAATAATATACCGGTAAAAGCGGGCCAGTCTTTTAAAAACGCATCTGCTTTCAAAGAATAATAATAACGCAATATTGGTAAAAGCAGGCAAAATAATATATGCGATTAAAAGATGATGATGAAAATTGCCATTTATGCTTTATTCATTGCCTACGCGATTTCGAACTTCTAAACCTCCTAACCGAAACAACATCATGTTCTCACATGATAATAATAAATACTTAAAATAAAATTAGAATGATTTACTTTCTTAAATATTTTATCCCCCTTACAAAATTATGATAATATTAACAACGAATTTATTATGTAAGAAAATTAAACAAGAATCATATATTCAAACAATTTAATAAGACGATGCATTTTATAAGTTTATAACTAAAGGTTTGTGACTGAAAGTTCACTTAATAACAGTTATTTAATTATTCACCATTTTCATGCAATATTTGTGTCCTTATTACATCAATTTCTGCAATGTATAGATAAAGAAATGCGATTACTTATTATTTTCTGGCACTCAATTCGTTCCCGCAAATTAACATTGCACAAGATTCTGCTTTTGCTCTGGCCAGCCTTTAGTATCAGATAATATTTGCCAATTCAGTCAACAAAAATCAGCGATACAAAATTCTTAATAAGAAACAAAAGTACTGGTACATTCAAGGACTGGTGCATCCTTAATATGTAGAAGGATAATACCTTCCAAATATTAAATTTAAATTATTTAAATCTACTAATCATCGTGATTTAGAAAATATTTCTATGTTGATAATGTTTCGAAAATAACAAATAATCATTCCATTCATCTATAGCACTGGAAAAAATTAAATAACAGGTCTGTTGTTAAATAATAATACGTATAAAGTGAGTTATGCAAAGCATATTCATTATAGTTCAGAATCCTCATAAGAAGGTATGACCAGCTATAAAGCTATAAATCAGGGAACATTACCACTGTTGCATCCCAAGGGCAATTGGAGACCTATTTATTTATTAAGCAACTTCATATACATCATCATCAGGGCATATACATCATGTATTGCAAGCAAAATAATAGTTCACTGTCTGTCTAGTACCACGATATGTTTATCTCTACCACCGCAAAATATGCTCTAATACTTAGCTTTATTTTAAATTCGAAATTACGTTTTTGCCTTAAGTTGAATGTCCAACGAGCTTCATTAAAAAAACGCCCCGTTTTGGATGACAAATAAAAGCGCTGCTTCATATGACATGGAATATCCTTGAGCGTCGCTGTACAAGGTCTGGTTTGAAAGGCAGGGGAAAAAAAATAAAAACAAATTCTTTCAAAGAGAGGTGTTTCTTAACTTAAAGCCATTAACATTCCATAAATGTAATCAGCTAAAAGAAAATTTAATACCTTCTGTATTTCTTGTTCCTTAAAGACAGCCTCTATATGGTCGCCGTATGGCCGTTTGGGTAGTGAATAATTAATAGCAATATAATCAGATTTTTTTTTCTTAAAGGTAACCTGTCGTATGTTCGCCGTATAATCAGTAGAGAGCTGAATAATTAATGGTCATATAATCTACAAGGTACAGAATCTTTTAACACCCCTTGGTATTTCTTTTTCCTGAAAGATAGCTTGGCGTGTATGATCGTCGTATAGGCAGTAAATTAGTGAATAAATGATGGTCATATATACCACACAGCACTGAAAATTTTAACGCTTACTGGTATTTTTTTCTTTAAATATAACATGCCATATGGTTCACATGTAGCCAATAATTCATCTCCATAAAAAGTACACGGAAAACTTTAACACCTTCTGATGTTTCCTTTTCTCACAGATAGCATGCCATATAATCAGAAGGGTAGTGAATAAAGGATGGCTATATAAACCATATGGTACAGAAAATTTTAATGTATTCTAGTATTTCTTTTTCTCTAAAGATAGCCTGCCGTATAATCTGTAGGGTAGTGGATAAATGATGGCTACATATAAGCAATTTGGTGTAGAAAAATTCTTAATCTGCTAGCCACAGCTTCAAATAAGCCCGAAGAAACATTAACAACCAATGGCTTTGACATATTCATTGATATTGGTAGGCAAATATTATAAATACAATATCCACTTAAATTTGAAATCTTTCATACATTTTATAAAAACAATAATTTTAATAAAATTTCTCTTCGCTTTTTCTCTTACTAATGCCCTATTTTTTTCTTCCTATATACATGGCCACGCCATATATTTCAATAGTAATACAAAACATTTTGGGTAAAATGTAAGAATACCGTAAATTAATACATATTTAAAAAATTAATAAAATTTCGATTTCATGAGAAAGTTTAAAAAACAACTACAAAATTACCACTTTAGGTATTAATCATCAGAGTAATTAACCGCAATCAATCAACTAACAATCATAACTCAACAACAACAGAAATTAAAATCTAATTTTTAAAACATTAATTTCTTTATTATTGATATTAAACACGAACAGAATTAATTCCTCTGTATACCGATTCATGCCTACTGTTATACTATTGAACAATAAGAATTTCGTCTTTGCTGCAATCACCTGTAAATAGTTTTACTCTCTTGTTCTGATTAATCTTACATTTGCTAATGACAGAAGACTACAATAGAACCTTAGTTCAAAAGGAATAAAAAATATCATCTTCCAATAATGAACAAAGCAATTTGTTTTTACTCAAAATCCTTGTTCTAAAAGAATGTTCGAGATTTTTCTCAAATCCATTATCTAGAAGATAAATTAGTATGTGCATAGATAAATATTAGTTGCGTATATCAAAATTAAACATTAGCGATTTCGCAAAAAACTAAATTAAACCTTATGAGAAACAAACTTGTACCAAATAAGCAGATAATTTTTAAAGTACCAACTTCTGCTGGAATGTTTATTTGAAAATTTTTACTTACTTTCAGTCTCATAAATAAATAGACCTCAAAAAGAAAACTTTAAATAACAATAATTTAGCTTTAAAAAATGATTATTTTATAGCTATAAAGTTATTACGATTTATGATAAATCCGATCATCCAACAACTTTTAAAATTAAATGCTTTATATATACTTTTCTGATACTATACTGAGTATGATTGCTATACTATATACTTTTGTATTTCGCAAACTTTGAAAAGAAAAGAAAAGAACGAAAGCAACCGGAAATTGAACAGAAGTAACAACTGTAAAAAAGTTTCACGTTTATTATTATTTTTTTTCTACAAAATGTTCTTTTACAACTTCCGCTTCAAACAATTGTTGGTGCCAAAAGAGTCAGACTATTTCGTAAGTTCACAAAAATTTCTTTTCTTAAGTTTTTGAAATTATTTTTGATCAAAAGTATAAAACAAGCATTAGGTGCATTGTAAAAATTACGAAATTAGGAGACAATTACCTATTTTAGAACCAAAAACAGTATCATTGCCACCCGAGATCGAGCTAACTCTTATTCGTTGCACAATAGACTGCAAATAACATAACTTTTTTTTCTTGGAAAAATGATCCTTACAATTTCCCCCAGTACGGCTTTGTAAAAATAGCTACAACTAAAAATATTATTGGGTCCCGAGTCTTTCAAAATGAGTCAGAAAGCAAGATCCGTTGTCTTGTCATATCATAATTAATCACATGTCAGGGGTCAAATGTTTTGAAAAATCTTGTCAACAAATGTCACCAGGCATTATAATGTTGATCCACATTTCCTCTGTCGAAAAATATCCAAATATGGCGGTGACATCATTTTTCTGCTCATAAGCAATAAATCGCATATCAAAACAAAAAAAAAATCTGAAACAGAATAAAAGCCTTATAATTTATTAAATAAGATCTGAATCGAAATCAGAATACTTATAATACTGAGCAAGATCTGAATCGAAGTCAGAGCATAGAAGAGACAATAATAGAAAAGATCTGAATCGAAATCAGAACACATAAATTATTACAGAAGATACGAGCTTAAATCAGTTCATGGAAAAGGCACATTAATAGACAAGATCTGAATCAGAACACAAAAAATGCACATAGATAAAAAAAAAATACTTATATTATTAGGCAAGATCTGATCCGAAACCGGAGCGTAGAATCAGAACATAGAAGAGACACATTGATACACAGGATAAGGATCGAAACAAGAACACATAAATTAGTGGAGAGAATCCGGGCTTAAATCAATAAATCAATACATAGAAATGATACATTGATAGAAATGATTTGAATTAGAATACAGAAAAGGCACATTGACAGACAGGGTTTGAATCAGATATATATATATATCAGAACATATTATTAGGCAAGATCTGAACTAAAATCAAAGCATAGAAGAGCCAGATTAATAGACAAGATCTGAATCAAAATGATAACAAAAAAAAAGCCATATTAATAGAAGTGATCTGAAATGAATTCAGAACATAGAAGAGTCACATTAATAGAAAATATATGAATCGAAATCAGGACATAGAAGAGACACATTGATGTGCAGGATAAGAATCGAAATAAGAACACATAAATTATTATAGAAAATCCGAGTCTGAATCAATACACAGAAAAGATACAATGATAGGCATGATTTTAATCAGAACACAGAAAGGAGACATTGATAGATATGATATGAATCAGAACACAGAAAAGGCACACAGATAAAAAGAATCTTCGCCAGAATACACATATTATTAGAAAAGTTTTGAACCAATATTTGACAAGAGCTGAACAGAAATCAGAACACAAAGTAGAGGCAATAAAAGAAGGGGGAAAAAATCTGAATCACAAGGTAGCTAGAATAATGGGGGAAAAAAATCAGAGCCAAAATCAGGACAAAGTAGAGGCAATAATAGAAAAAAAAGTTGAACCAAAATCAGAAGCGATTAATAAATGAATCAGAAATAAAAAAGACATTGACAAAACCTCCATGTGCAAACGATTCAATTTTATTAATAGCGTAATAGACAATTTAAAGCTTAGAACAGGAAGAATGTAATAGCGCCGTAGATTATTCAGAAGGTAAAACTTTTATCAGTCACAAATAATGATTTAACGTCATTTAGTACTTTAATATTATTTTAATTTCGAGTTTATGCATTTAATACATAGATAAAATTTCCAATTTTAATCTTTAATTTCCATTATTCCCTCTAAAGTTGAATTACTACAGTTGAATAGCTTTTTTAGAAAGCTGATATAGTATTGGTTCTAGACATTTCTTGATTCAACTGTAAAACAAAGTAGCTTCAATATCTGCAATATCAAAAAGGTTTAAAAAAATCCTACGATATCAAAAAAGAATTTGAAAATTGGAGAAAATATTTCCGTCCAGAGTTACAAAGGAAAGGTTAGAAAAATGATTCGAACGAAAGTAAAGAAGTTAAATTTTAGAAAGAAATATGGCTATAGAAACAAATAATCAACACATTATTAAAATGATTTAAAAAGTAAGAATTCTGGGACAGTTAAATAAACATTGCATTGCTTGCATCTTATAATGCTGAACTGTTAAAGCAATAATTCAATAACAACTTAACTGAAATTAATTTTTTATATTTATTTATAATATAAAATTACAAAAGAAGAAAGTAAAAAGGGGGGGGAATATAAAAATTACTTTCGTTTTATTAATACAGAAAGTATTTTTTTTCCCAAAGGACCTGTTAAAAAAATTGCCATAGTTATTTTCCTGGGAAAAACATGCACATTTTAAAAACGAATTAAAACAAAGCATGAAAATAACAAAACGACATTTTAAAATCTTATTGTAAAAGTATTGTTTCAAAATCAGGGATAATTATCAAATATAACTATGGAAGCGTGTAGGTTGTATTCATTATAAGGGAATATTAAAAATTCTCATTAAAATTTTATTTGTTCATTACAATTTGTAAATTGTAATAAATCAATAAAGTGAAATTGGAAAAAATTAAAACACAAATAAAAACAACGTATCAAAAAAATTGATCTTACAGTAAAATATAATAAACATTTCCTTTGCCAATTTTCATAAATCTGAAGTGATAGCTAAATATTCATAAAAAATAAACTATGATTAAAAAAATTAAATAAAGACTTATGTAATAAAACTCATTAAAAAACTTCAAAATAATGTTATTAGAATATTTTCTATTTCTTAATCGGGTACGACACACGCTTGGTATATAAAAAATAATTAAATTTCATAAAATAATACATTCTAAAAATAAAAAATTTCATAAAAGAATAAATAAAATAATAATTTTCATAAAAAATAATAATTAAAATAAGCACTAAGTACTAAAATAAATATGAATAATGAATAATATAGTAGATAAATTTATTCAAAAGTACTTGAGACATTAAAAATATTGTAGAATTATTGCATAAAAGAAAACGATCTGAAGAATGAAAAAAGTCGATACCGAAAACGTTGAAATTGCTTTTTCGGGGAAATGTATCATGTCTGCATGGTACATAAATGAAATAATTTATAAAAAAATTTAAAATTTTTATTTTCTACTTTTTAGTTTTAAATATATTTCACATTGCATTATTATAAACATAATGGAATCCAGTAATAAATTTTTCTCTCAAATACACAACCAGGTGGCACTTATCACAAACTAAAAATTAATGAAACTAACCGATTAATTGATAATTAATTTTTAAAAATATTAAAATACATTATTTCCTAATTATTTACTTCTCTATCTTAAAAAAAAATTCATCGTTTGTAGCATTTTTTTTTTTTTTGTTCTCTCAAATTAAGTTAAAGTGGTAGTTAATTTAAATAATTTTTCACAACTTGCCCTATTTATATCATTATTTCTTTGGTTTCTTGAAAAGTGTAAGAAAGGAATGATACTGTATTTAATTGCCATCTGGAACACATAACTTTAAATTGTAAGTATTTAAGGCATTTAGAAACCAAACAAGTAATATATATATATTTTTCTTTACTGATATGACAAAAATGAATCCCCAAGTTATTTCATGCCCCTTGTCACAAAAAAAAAATTACATTTAAATTAATTTCATGTCGCATCTTGGGAAAAGAAATAGAACGCGAAATAACTACCTAGTAAATATTTAATAATTTATAAGAACACATTTATATGGAATGATGCGGATTAACTGCAGCACAGTGTCTAATATTAATACATTCCAAGAATACGCTATTTCCAAAATTATAATCGTAAATAATAAATTGTCTTCTAAAAATATTCATTTAATTAAAAACTAATAAAACCAATTAATCATACAGGCAATTAATTAAAATGATATTAATCGTCACCTTTCAAATGAAGCGGAAGATGGAAGACTCTCAAGACTATATGCTTCCCAAGATCCCCCACCCCTGAATAAAAAAATATAAATAAAATCAATTTTAAAATATAGATAAGCACTTTATTTATCTTGTCGCTTTTTTAAAATGCGTTGACATGACCTTTAACTCTCGTAATGAAGAATTATTGCTTAAAACTTTGGACATAGATGGCGCCACAAACGGGCAGCGGGTATAAATCACAATTAAAACAATGATTTAAAAACAGATGGTGGACAGTACAGTTGATAAAGTTGGTAAAATGAGACGGTATTTTTTCAAAAATATAATCCAGCAATTCAATGCTTTTAACAGTACAAATTCGAATATCATATGGAAGACTCGTATCAAACGAATAAATTATATTTTCATCAAATTTGTTGCTCTTGTGTTGCTTTCCATTCGACTTTAAACCACTTTCCCTGCCATTATAATGACACAGACTCCCCCCAAAAAAGTCTTTCTATATATTGTAACCCAAGAAGAATTTCATCTAAAACATTTCCAGACACATTTATTACCCTGCCTTTTCAGACACCAAACTGCAGCATCGACGGGGTTTCCAAGTGTAAAGGCAGACCTACCCATCACAGGAATTTAGGTCAACCGTCCCGGGGTGCACTAAAGGGACGGCCCCTCCGCACACTCCACCCACGAGAAGGAAGTGGAGAACTGATGGGGTGGTCGAAGAGGGTGGGAGTGGGGGTGGAGCAAAATCGCCTGCTAACTGGAAAGAGCTGCGAGGAATCTTAGAAGAGGAAAAGCCCTTTCCGCCACAGTCCGTCGCATCAGCCTCTACTAGAGAGAGGCAAGGTATTGTAGCTGGGATGCTGGCTGCCGTGCACAGCATACATGGATGTGTGCATGTATGGAGGGGGGCTTCGAATGCATGGATGCATGCATGCCTAGGGCATACACACACAACGATCGATGGGATAGTGAATGGTTAGCGTGAATGCATGTGTTAGCGTCGTGCACCGAAAATGATGATGATGTTATTAGGGGGTGGTGTGAGATTAGGCTGGTCTCTCTTCCGCTTGAGCCGGGAGTGCCCATTAGAACACCCCCCACCCACCATTCATTCATTAGAATCTTTTTGTTTTTATGGGGGAAGCTGGGGTGGGAACAACAGCCCGTGCGGAATGTAGGCATAAAAAATAAAAGTCGTTGGTGCTAGTCTATGGAATGGATGTCTATCTCGTGTGTGCTGCCAGCGAGGATCGATGGAGGCGGTTACAGTTAGCTAGTAGTCGTTTGGATGGGCGAAACCTTCGGGTAGTTTCGCATGGCCGATGTCCATTACCGGAAATAGGGGTGGTTACAGTTACCAGAGAAGATGGACATGGGGATCGACCAAGAAATACCGACATTTTAGTGCCAGAAGGGGAGTTAGTAATATTACTGAAAGTCTTGTATGTTGACTATCGATAAAAATAATACGTATTAATCCATAGAAAGAATGAAAAAATATTCTTAAAGAAAATACGGTATGAATTCAAGAAATTTAATGTGATATAAGGCTTTCACAGGCAGGTATGTTGTTGATAGCTTTTAGACAATCAAGATAATCATCATTAGCAATCATTTAGAATTGAAATCAATTTAGAAATTCTCAGTACAAGCCATTATAAAAATACTTGAAGTGAAAATCTGAAGATGGATAAAATTGTTGTTCAAATTAAGTTATTTTAAATCGAGTTCTGTCTAATATTTGTTCATTGGAATGAATTAGAGAAAATAAAGATAGAAATTAAAAATTAGAAAATCTCATGAAAAAAAGAACATGAATTTAATTTTATTTTAATTCGAAAATGGGAAAAATTCCAAATGAAAAGTAAGCCCACTAACATACTTCCACTGTTTTTCTTCTCTTTCATACACTTATTAAAAATTAAGTTCGCTTTTTCAGTGGGAAAATAAAACGTGATGTCGCTTTCAAAGTTCATTTTTCAAAAACCTCCTCTATGAAGAAATTATTCAAATAAGTTAAAAATTTTTATTCCTTTCCTAATATCCTTTATTCTCAAATAAAAGATAAAATATGTCCTGCAGCAAATCCTGGCAAATTGCCAAATGGCAAATTCCAAAATACCGATTGCCAAGTTTTTATAAAACAACAACAAAAAAATTAATTTTTTTGAAACACCAAACTAAATAATGAATAAACCCTTCAATAAAAAAATTAAATGGGTAAAAATGTTTATTTACATCGGTTATTTAATATCACATCAACAAAGGTTATAATAAAAATGTTTGCAATCATTGTTTATGTGAAAATAAAATTAAAAGACCTAGATATAAACATAAGAATGATTTACCACGTGAAAATCACATCAAAACGAAAAATAAAAGATTCAACAGTTGTTAAGAAACATTAACCCAATTATGATCATGTTACTTTAGGTTTAAGTCAAGAAAATCGATAGTTTACGAACACAAAGATTCTTGGAGGAATGTGTTTTCCCGTCGTAAAAATGAAAATCAATAATGCATGCTTGTTACTCATTAATCATATGTTTATACGAATTAAAAACTACTATTTATGTAAATATGAATACCCATTTATCAAAATGTATGTGCCATTAATTTTAAACTGTGAAAACTAACTAAGCTCTAAGAAGAGTTAACATCAATTAAAGTCAGTCTATAAAATAAAAGAGAACAATTAAAAGTTACTTAACAAGAGTTTATTATATAATTAAACGAACTAAATGAACGTGGATGGCTTATGAAATTAAAATGTTTCTTGCAAAATTGATATGATTTATGATACGGTTTCTATAGAAATTAGTTTCAAAATAGCAATTCATTTATTTAATTAAAATGACTGAATGAACTGACGATGTATATTTTAAAAAGATTCGATCAAAAGGTAAATATTAAAATTATATGAAATGCAGAATATTTTTGCAATTCATCCAATTATTCAATTTTCAAAAGAAACTCTGTATCAGTATAATATATTTCGAATATTAGTAACAAATTAATGTATAAAGAATTAAAATTCCTAAAGGTATTTTAATTGAAATAAAAAGATCCTACAATAATTTTAAATTTTGAATGTATTAGTCATTGTTTTAATTTGAATGGTTTTTATAAAAGCACATAAAGAGTTATTAAATTACACTCAAAATATTAGTAGCGAATAAACTTATAAAATAAAAATTTATTGAAACATTTCAAATTATTAAATGGTTTTTCAACTGCAATCAATCTAAAGAAAATGACATTAAGTGTAAAAACATTAAACTAAAAGACTAATGGATTAAAATTGTCTAAATAACTTCTTTTATTATTTGTCTTTTATAGTATCATTGTTTCATAAATCTTCAAAGTAGTCAATCTAACAAAAAAAGTAATAAAAAAATTGAAACATTCTTAAAAAATGGAATTAAATAAAATATTGAAATATAATTTTTCAGATATAGCCGTGTGGAAAAAAAAAGCAACTATTTAACAAAAATAAAAAAAGAAAATATCCGCCAATAATTCCTTACACCATTAGTGCGAAAGAAAACAAAACATTGATGCCACTAGTAATTTAAAAATAGTTTAAAAATAAACACGTCAAATCGAAAAATACAAGCAGGAAAACGAAGAACGCGACAGCGGAGAAAAGAAAGTATACAGCAGACGATTATTTTTGCTTCTTTCTATTTTTATTTTCTGACGAATAAAATGCAATAGAAAATGAATAAAATAAAAATGAAAAAAGCAGGTGGGGTAAAGTGAGATGAATGATCTACGCGAATAAAAAAAGGAGAACAACTTTTAGAATGGTGCATGAACGTAAGGTTTAATACTTTCACAATTGCACTTGACAATGAAATATTTATGGGCAGAGAAAGAGTTACTTGTCCATGACAGTTTTATAAAACTCAATAAAAAGACTCCTCTCTCTTGAATTTAAAATCCCGGTTTACAATTCAATCAACGAGTTAAAACGGCAAGCTGAGAGGAAAACTAAAAATGTTTTAATTAGAATAATTGTCTTAAGAGTTTTGTTTGCGAATCTGAGTATTAAAAAAGCGTGTTCAACTGTTTTGTTACTGTATTTGCTTAATTTGAGTTTAATGAAAGTTAATAATTATTTGCAAAGAACGCATCGATTTGTTTTTAATCAAGCGTTCTTCTGTTTAAAAAAATGGCTTCATAGTTTTTAAAATAAATTTTTTAAAAGATTAAAATATTATCAAGGAATTTATTGTTACTATTGTTTATAATTTTTCGCGTTGCAAAGATTATTTATCTAAACAACTGCAATCATTTTTTTAGAAAGAAAGAATTTGTCTAAAAAAGAAAAGCAACTCATCTGACACATGCAAACTTTATCATTTATTAATACAAACAGTTTAAAAATTAAATGTAAAAGTTTTTTTTAATAAAAATTCATATTATTTGAATTAAAACTAATCATATATAATTTTTTGTCTGGTATTTAAAATATTGTTAGTTCATTAATTTTACATTTAAACGATTAAATGTTTCGAAATTTATTTAAAATTAAAAAAGCTACGAATAGAAAGATGCTTGAATATTAAAGCATACAGAGTTTCACTAGCATAGACGATTTCACTGAGTTTTCGAAAATAAATTACAGTAGAAAATAAACAAAATGGCATCGAAAATGTAAGCGGCGTAATTTAGTATAAAATATAAATTCCTTTTAAAAAAAATCTAGTAGACTAATATTAATAATGCTATTAAATATAAATAATGCTACTGTAAATCGTAAATAATATTAAATAAATAAAAAAATTAAGAACTATTAATAAAAACTACAAAAATGAAAATAAAATTCAATTCTAAAAACTATTATTATGTCGCCAAAGAAATTATAAGAAAATATGCCAAAAACAGACTATATTCAAAACATTAAAAGAATTATTTTACACTATATGAGCAGAAAACAAAAATAACGTAATGGATTCCTCTTTTAAATAGACAAAACATATTTTATGTATATTACGGGAGATAAATTGAATCAATTATAAAACGAATAGATATAAAATGAAAATATTTATTTCATTCGTTAGGTTACTTAGAAACTTACTAATGTGTTTTCAGTAACAATTCAACTTGCAATAATCGTTTGGAATATATCACTATTTAATTAATTTTATTCCATTAAATGCACTTATTATTTCGCCAATTAATTGTAGTTTGTATGTATAGCTATTCCCCAGATGATTCGTATTTGTGAAGGAATTTATCGCATTTAATTGCATTTATACCACTTAATTTTGAATTGTCTTTGAATAGACTTTAAATAAATCAAGTCTTAATTAAGCTTTAAGCAACTGAAAAGATAATTACCATTTACAAATCAGAAAATGAATCTAGGTTAAATTACTTTCTCGAAATAAGACATGGAATTTAAAGAAATTCTGATTGTTTTGTTATAACTGCATGATGCATAAACAATTATAATTATTTCATTTAAATATAATTTATTGTATATCTCATAAAAAATCGTTTAAAAATAAGTTTCAAAATCAAAAGGTTTAAAAACTAACACATGGGGAAATATTGATTTGTATTAAACTATTTAATAATATTTAATGAAACTTTTCTGAATTTTAAGAAAGAATTTTTTCTTTTACTTGGTAACACATATCTGAATAATTATTATGTTTGCTAATTTAGGTAATAATAAAATTTGTTTAACACTTCTTTCAAAATAAAATAAAGTCGTCCATTTTTATGTAATATGTTCCATAGTAAATTACAGATTGTAACGTAGTTAAACTTAATTAAGAATTGTTTGTTTTTTCAGAAGGTTTCTATTTTCTATAACCAGTTGCTCATTCACTATCTGAATGGTGTTTATTTATTCATATCAACCAATATGGAAAATAAAATGAGAGCATTCTGATTGGTAGCAACATATGCAACACAAATTGCTAAGGCTGTGTTATCCAGCGATCTCTCTTGATAATAACCATTGATAATATATCTAAAAATTGAAAGCTTTCATTTGAAATAAAAATTGTCGAAATCAGCACCGTGGTTGTAGCTGGGGAACTTTGTTAGAGGTTTTCAGCTTTACGAATGTATTGTAATATTACTGAAATTCTTTCGAAAATGATCGGGAAACAAGCGATGAGCACAGAAATATATCTAGCGGTCAAAAACTTTCATAAGAAGGAAAAATTGACGAAATCGGGACAGTTATTAGGAATGGGGGATTGATTTGTTGTTTCGTTTTCATGATTAAATTTCGAGTACAATATAAACGAAAAATATGATATAACTTTCAACTTTAAGTAACGTAAATATTATGTAATTAAAAATTATATTTATCAATTGAAATTCGGAACAAAGAATATTTTATAAAATATTACTATTACTAATTAAAGTAAAGAATAAATATTCAGATACACTTTTAAAAGAAAAATATGCACAAAAAAAGAAAGAAAGAAAGAAACACATAAAGATTTCAAATACATACAAATTTCAGAAAAACAAAACTAAACGATGTAATAAAAAGATCGACTTTTGTTAATAAATAATTCCTAACTGAATTAAAGAAATTTTTGATATATTTTATATCTTTAATAATTGACTATCAAAAACTGTAAAAAAAAATAGCCACTTTTTTCGTTTAGCATACAAAAACAAAAGAAATATCAAAGGAACAAAAGAAAATTAATTAAACTTTAAAAGAACATATTTGAAAATTAAAAGCAAATATAATGAATATTCAAAACAATTTAATATTTCACAGAATATACATTTTATACAATGCTTAAAAGAACTCCATTAAAAATAATACATTGTAATATTCGAATTAAAAGAAAGTTAAAAGTAATTTTAAATGCTTGTAAATTTTAAAACAACAATTCAAAAAACAATACCTTTTCACTCTTATAGATATTATACATAAAAAAATTTTTAGCAAAAAAAAAAACCCTTCAATAATTGATTATTTAAAGATGTAAATCGAAAACAAACTTTTTTTTATCATCTGGCTTATAATAACAAAAGATATCTCATCAGCAAAAATTAATTAAATTTTAAAAGAATTCATCATCGAACAATAAAGCTAAAAACAAATAAAACGAATTTAATTGTTTAACAAATTCAATATCGCAGCCTAACACGCATAATTTTTGTAAGAAATCAGTTTATTTTTATAAGGTATTAAGTGCATTAATTCATACTTAATCCTTTTGAAAGAATTTCCAAGCAATTGAGCAAATCAGCGGTGAAAAATAAAGTTAGTTAATTGCCGTTGAAATTGCTTTCACGTTTAAAAAGATTATGTATTTAACATCACTGACTCTTAAAATAAATTTCCGGACGCAAAATTAATTTATTGGACGACATTCCTAATAATAAACAAATTAAGAGAAAATTATTCTTTAAAAGCTATTTAATAAATTAATCATTTTCGTGTGAATTAAATTGAATGCATGCTTTTCCTTGTTTTTATAAGGGATAAATATACACTTCTGCTTTTGATTCTATCAACAGTTTATGTAATTTCTGTTTCCTGATAAATTACTCATATTTATTTAATTTTTAAACAAAAAAAAATGTTTTAAAAAATCTTATTAATTTCTCAGATTCTGTAATTATAATGATGCAGTTGAATATTTATTAGAAAACACGAAAAAATTTACCTTTTTTAAATTTTGAAATGATACAGTTAGATAAGATCTTACCCTTCAGACTTTAGTCTAATAATTCATTATGATAAATTTTATGATGGTAAACATACCGATTTTTTAATGTGATAAATTAAGTCAAAACCTACTTTTTGCAGAAATTGAAAATGACTTTTGTATTATTGTAATTTTAAAAATTCAGTTGTTAATCTTAGTAATCATAGAAAATCAGTTAATAAGCTTAACTTCCTAATGAATTTAAATTTAAAAAAATTTAATAAATTCAAAACAGCTGAACTTTATATTGACTGGTTAAGAATTGTGTAACCTCTTTTAACAAGTGAAATTTAAAAAAATAATATTGATTTCTAAGAGGTACATATTTTGTGCTATTTAAATGGGTTAAGAACAGTCATCTTAAAGATATAGAACTCGAAACATCAAAGCATGTTAAAGTTTTAAACTCGATTCGGCTGCTTTATCTTTATCTGAGTTGATTGCATCAGCCGTTGCATTCTAAACATTATTGTTTTTTTTTTGTTTTTTTTTCATTGAGCAATTTATAGAATTTTATGAATATATTCAATTATATAGCAGAATACATAATCCGTGTTTAAAAATGAACGAATTTTTAAGAACATTCAATATTGCTTCGCTCTGAATTATACTGCATTATTATAATTTTTTTTAAATCAAAATTTTGTTAAAGCATATTTTAAAAAGAAATCATGGAAAAATAAAGTTCAATCTTCATATCTTGGTTATGAATTTGAGAAGAAAATTCTAAGCTGAAATATTTATAACAACGATGAAAAAACATTTGCATTTTGTTACATTATTGAAATGTACTGTCTCAAATTATATCAAGTCCTATTTTTAAAGACAAATTAAAATGAGAGGAAAAATTATTCGGCAAATATATTAATATTACTGAAAATAATAATTTTCTGCATTTAAAAATGGTGCAAAAATCATATCTGTGCTATTATATTTTCGGAAGTTACCAAGGAAAAACATCAAAATTTCCCTAAATTTTAAATTAATTAAAATTTTAAAAATTGCATTGAGGTATACCTTCCTATTCTCCTAACTATATTTGCCTCGAATTTCATCGTTTAAAAGTAAAATTCATGAATATTTTTTTTAATATTCAGTAAATAATTTTTTCCAGTAATTCGAATAAAAATAAAATCAGTCAAATATCAAAATTTGAGCAAAAAATTCTCGCTACTTAATAAATATTAAAGAAACCTATTTTTAAAGACATGAAACGCATATGCTATGAGTATCAAAGGTATACAAATAGAATTCTACGTATACCGAACGATTCCACGAAAAGCAACGTCTTTGACTAATATTCTGTCGTCATCCACTAAACATAGAACAAAAAGGTATGAATAGCAAAAAAGAAAGTCAATTTTTTTAGGTGTATGTCAACCTCTTTCGCCATAGAAAGAAAATACTAATAGTAAAAAAAAGGTTCCGCCCTTTTACAGTAAATGGGCTACTCCCTTCTTTTAATATCGTTTGCTGTGAAAACGACATTTTCTTTCCCGCTCTTTTTAGTTAAACAGCTGATGCGTGTGAGCTGATTTTTCAGACGAAATTGATTCCGAGAAACTCAGCAAAAATATAGAAGAATGCAGTCGCATGAGTAATATTTTTTTTGGATAATTAAAGTATTTTTTAGAATGTTAACTAGCACTTAACGAAAAGACAATTTCATATGTTTAGTAAAAAAATTCCATGTATTAAATAAAACATTATTTTAATAGCTCACGTTTATTCTGCAGTAATTTTTTAAAATAAAAAACGTGATACATTTTGAGAATTCTTATGTTTTGAAGCTTTTTTTAAAGAAAAAAAAAGCAGTGTTTACATTATCTAAATTAAGTTTCTTTCAGATATTTTATATGTTTTGAATACAAAACAAGTAGATTTTAACAGAATATTCTAGAATTCAGGAAAATATTACTAGAAGAAAGAAGAAAACAAAACTAGAACTCATATTTTAAACAAATAAACGGTGTCAAATCAATGCTGTGTTATTAATAATTATTAAATACTCCAAATCTGCATAAGTGCACTATATAATAAATTAATATCAATAATAATAATAAATATCTGGATAACTGCAAATTGTATCTCACTTGTAATGAGGCTCTTATTTCAACAAGATTGTAACAAACTCGAAAATTAAATTGGCGGGCGTAAAAGTATCAAAATTATTATTCCTTTCCAAATCTGTAATCTGCATTTCCTATCTAAAGCTCTTGACATATGACATTTTCTTCCATATCTTGATGGAGTCAATACATGCTCACATGGTATGCATTAAATGAACCACGTGAAACTGATTTTGGAATTCACTGAACAGAGGGACAAAGGAAGTGACTTCACTGTATAATTCGATACAAAGAACAATTAACTGTTCAAAGACATGGTTAATTGAGTTTAATTTACCTGGAATGGATGATACGAGGGAATAAATTCATTAGGTGGTTAATTTTTTTTTTAGAATTTTACTTTTATTGCTATTCATATGTATATTATATAAATTAAATGAGTTGTTGAGCAATGTTCTAGAGATTTAATGACATGTTATGATTGAAATAAATATCAGAAGTTTAATAACAAAGTAAACTCACGTGATATCGCAGTCGCATGACAACCGTTACTAAGTATATCATCTAACATTTAACTGCAGGTTATTTTACATTGAAGATTTACCAACTTATTTTCTTAATTATACTACATTTTTATAAGATTCTTCTTAATTTTTATATTATATTTCATTCAAGTAATTTTTATTAATTATTTAAATTATTTTGTACTTCTGTAAATGATTTTCGTTTTATCATTTAAATTATTTAATATTTTTATAAATTAGTTCCTTATTTATTATTCTCATTATGATATTAATTAATTTGTTGATTGTGCTGAGTTGTTAAAATTTAAAGTATCCTACTTAAAGAACTATAAAGAAAGAGAGACATTGGTTATAAGTGACATAGCGCATCCATTATAAGAAGAATAAAAGGTTAGCACAATAGGATATCAGATAAGTGTATTTTGAAAAGTTTGGTGGCGTCACCATTAACGGTATTTATTATAAGCTTGTAGTGCTTCTAAGGCTTATTCTCCGTTTAGTATTTTTCCCTCTATCAGCAAATATCCTCGTCTGTATTATATTAGAGGTCAATCACTATCTCGTGCTGAATAAACATACAGAAACGGATGAAGCAAGAGTTAGAATAAAAGGAAAAGTTCAGAATGCTTGATAAAAGCATAATTCATTGATCATCACATAATAATAAATAATCGTGATGTATATTTATGACAAATTGTATTAAGAGCATGTAATAACGGTCCTGATCATATGCTATCAAAAATGACGAAAGAAACTAAAAAAATGAAATATCAGGAAACAATTGCATACTTTTTAACTCAGAAGTACTTCTTTTTCCTTAACTGCATTAATTGAACTGGCATTTGGGCAATTATACTGACAACTGCTGGAACTCAGCGCATTTAAGATTCGTAATCAATATGCATCAAGACTATGATCCAATTACCATGAGAAGATGATTGAATTATACTTCTATTAACGACTGTTCGACTAATTTTGCCGAATTCTAATTTTTTTTTTTGCGGCGTACGTTTTTTTTTTTTTTTTTTTTTTTTTTTCATATTTTGTAATGCATTCCAATGACACTCACCCATCGATCTTTTGAGTTCACAATGTTTTTTTTCAAACTTATTTGAGTACTTGATGGGGATATTTGAATTCTAACAATCCAGCATTGCAGAGAATATTTTAGCACTCATCGCCTTTGAATTCTTGATATATGACTCGAA
>JAPMOR010005350.1:8798-25089 GCA_026543865.1 Argiope aurantia
TGTACCCTCCAGGATGGCGAGTACCAACCACCAATCTGGAAGCTTCTCATACTCAATTACGCCACCGGAGGGATGAAAACTTTGCCAAAGTTCGACAATTAAATAAAATATTTAATAATTTATGAAATAATTTTGCTAATTTTTGTTTCGCATAAAAGTTTCCAATTCTCCGAGAAATTAGCAAAAATAATCTGCATCTTAAGACTCAAATTTCAAGAGGTGTTGTAAAAAAAAACTGAGATTGGGTCCCCACAATCAACAACTGAACCGATTTCGCCAAATTACTCTCCACTCAATTTCTGCCCTTTGAAACAAGTTAAAACGTTCCATAGTTATTGCAATTATAATTTTAAAGGTATTCACTTTGTTTTGATTTGATATGCATTGCACTTTGTATTTCATTAAATTTTGTAGGAATAATTATATAAATGTTGACGAAATTGACCAATATAAATAAGATTAATTTCATCATATAAAGCAACTTTAATGAATCACTTCTTAACGTAGTAAGAGTATTATAAAAGTAAGTTATAAAATCAAGAGATATCACAAGAAACGTATAGTAAGAAAATAAAATTTTTAAGTATGGTTAAAATAGTGTACTCTAAATTTGCAATGATAGAGTATTTTGATTGCTTAGCTATATTTTAAAATAGCAAAATTGAGAATTTGATGATAAAAGTTGACGAAATCTTTCCAAATGACAGTTGAGTCTAAGTTTTAACTTGAAATATCACTTGAAATGTAGATGAAAGAATAGAAGACCAATTACGACATGTCAAGGTGTCTTAAGTAAAATGAAATAAAGTGAAATAAAAATTTTCGAAATCAGTATAATAACTGTATCTGGAAATTCTCTCGTAATTTTTCTCCATACAGAATGTGCAGTGAATTTGAGCGTTTTAGATATCTCACGAAAACAGAGAATGATGGAAAGCAAAGGACTCTTGTTGACAAAGCTTGAGATCATGATCTGTCATATATATAATAAGTTGCTTAAATTCAATTTGGTTGATTGAATTGGTTAAATCTGTGGCAAGATTTCATCATAGGGAATTTAAATTGGAACAAAGATTTTCCAATTACACTAAAACATGGTGGGGGGGGGAGGGTACAAAATTGAGTTTATTATCAGATGAGTGTAATTACATATCTAGAAAATTACCAAATTTCATAAGAAATTAAACTTTTTGAAATCGGTTCAGTGGTTTGAACTGGCAAATATTGTCGTAAGCGTCTCTCGTAGAGAATATATAATGGCATATGGTTCTTTCAATTCTTTCCCAAATTAGATGGTTTATAAGAAGAGCAAACCTTTGATAATATACCTCGAGGTATGAGCTTTCATGTGAAATAAAAATTATCAAATTCGACGCAGTAATTGAGGCTGGAAGACTGTTTCCTCGTATGTTTATTAAATAGAATATGCCCAACGGTCGCCAACTGATGTACAGAAATCTACCAGTAATTTTATACACTTATATTTTTGTATACTTTTTCACTTTTATCTCAATGTTTTGTCTTGTTTCGTTTTGTTTACAATTGTAGATGTGTACAATTTTATCCGCAACTAATGTGGTAATAAATAGCGCTATATCACCTTTAAAATAGACTGATTTATGTAAACATTTCCATAGTGTTATTTTTCTTCAAAAAGAAATTGGTAATTAATGATCACTATATTTTTCTGAGGTATTTCACGTGGTATTGAAAAAAAATTCTGATATTTATTAATCAAATATATTGCTATAATATGAATATTTAATTTAATAATATTTTTCATATAAATACTATTGTCCTAAAAAACAGAATAATTAATTTTTGATACAAGTATTGAACAATTTAATATCAAATCTTTACACTTATTTATTAAAGGTATTAGAATTTTATTTTATTGAGAAATATTTTTAACAATGTAGGAAAAATTTATTATCTATGGAAATTAAAGTTTCAAATAAACAGAAATATTTATTTTTGCATTAATTCACGGTGTTTATACTTAATTTTTAAATAAAAAAGTTAAATATGATTAAAATGATTCGAATACCTCTTCTACCATTCATAATAAGTTATACTATTTAATTTAATCATTTCTCAAGAAATTTATTTCAAATTAATATTTATTTGCAGACAAAAAATGCTAAATTTCGAAACACTAACACAAGCGAACACCTGATGATTAAATTTCACATTTATTTTATCAATTCATTTCGCCTAATTTATATCGCATAAGTAAAAGACACAAAGAATGTGAAACTTCACACAAGTAGTTTCCTGACAAGTGGAACTCGCCGACAAAATATTCCATTCAACAATTCTCTTTTAACACTTACTCAATAAAGGAAATCTGTTCGATTTCCTCTTTTACTCGTTATTTAATTAAAAGCTTATCAAATAACTTTCTCCCTTTCCAATTCAAGTGAATAACATTTAGCACTTTTCTGGTACTAAAGTGCATTTACGAGATTCAGTGCCAATTATTAAATCTCTCTACGGCGGATCCTAGTTCATTATGTCTTCGTTTCGCCACGTGGTGAATTTGTGTAATCCAATTTCTCACGTGACTTATTTTAAATGAGAAGAATCGGGAACTCGCCGTGTTAAGAGGACAGAGACAATTTGGAGAGCTTCCACTTTAAGACAATTGAAAAGTTGGGGGAAATTCCCTGATTACTACAGTGAAATATTTAGTTTCAGATGATTGAACCATACATTTTTCTATAAAATGAGCTCTTATATTTATGAATGATAGCATATAACAATTATGTTTATGAATGGCAAAGTTATTTGATAGTGGATAAAAATTGTGTTGTGAATGACAAAATTGTTTGATAGTGGATAACAATGGAGTTTTGAAAGGCAAAGTTGTTTGATAGTGTATAACAATTGTGTTTATGAATAAAAAAGTTATTTCATAATGGATGAAAATTGTGTTCTGAATGACAAAGTTGCTTGATTTTTGGTAAAAATTGTGTTTTGAATGACAAAATTATTTGATAGTGGATAAAAATTAAGTTCTGAAATGCAAAGTTGTTTAATAGTGTATAACAATTGTGTTTATGAATAAAAAAGTTATTTACTAAGGGATGAAAATTGTGTTCTGAATGACAAAGTTGCTTGATTTTGGGTAACAATTATGTTTTGAAAGACAAAATGTTTGTTTTTTGTTTGTTTGTAATTATGGCACTTGCCACGGACAAGCCCCACCGTCAGAGATAGCCGAGTTTAAGCCTGAGGGGGTGCGTCTCTTGTTTCTATAGTAGCGCCAACTAGGGCCAAGAGAACGACTTAGCTACTCACGCATCACTCATTCGCTTGCACAACCCCTTTTTACAGGGGGGCACATTCACACATCTCACAGATAGAACAACGAAAGAACAACCATGCCCAAACCGGGACTCGAACCCGGGATGCCCAGATCACGAGAAAGACGCGCTACCCCTATGCCAGGACGCCGGCGGAAAGATAAAATTGCTTAAAGTAGATAACAATTGTGTTTTGATTGGCAAAGTTGCTTGATAGTGTAAAAATTTGTTTTTGAAAGAAAAGATTGCTTGATAGTTGGAGACAATTTATAGTACGTTTAATAATTGAGGTCCCAATATCGGGCTGGCTAATTACATAGAGTAAAGCATGGCATAGCTAAAGAATAAAAATTCATGAATGGAAGTCATAGTCCAATCTTCTTACCTTGACATTAACTAGTATTATTCAACAGCTGGAATGCCATAGTGCACTTTAATAAAAAATTTCATCTTTCAGACAATTTGTTTATTTGATATTTTTATGAAATTCTTAATTAATACCCCCTTAAATTAAGAACTTCTGTTTGGATACTAAACAAAACACACTAGATTAAAGAAATTGCAACAATAGACATTATTACACTTTGAATTCCGGTTTGCTTATTGAAAATATAGTAATTAGATCTTCTTAATTTATATAAGGTATGAAAAGAGGACTTAGAGAGAGAATCCAAGCTTTTAGTATGGAAGATATGGGCTATCTGATTCGTTGAAATTTGCTATATACTCGCATTTGATGCATCATAAACCTGTTGGAGACAATTTTCATGCGACTTAAAGCTAACAAACCTGTCCAAAAAGTCAACTAAATATAGAAAAATAGTGTAACAGCCAGACACAATAGATTTAGCATTACTAGATTTTGACATTTTTCTTTATACGAAACTGATTAAAGAATGCATGATAGCAAGAAATGTAATATAATTTTTCTCATTCCAAATTGATCAAAATATTTTTCTAAATGAAATATTTACAGATGCAAATCATTAATCGTAAAATAATGTAAGTTATGTATTTTTTATTATATACAGCTGCGTGTCTCATACGCATGTACTTAATGATGTGTATACAATATAAAGGAATTAACAGAAAAAATCAAATATCATTAGAAAATGTATTGTCTTGAATAAATAAAAATTTTCTACCAAAATAATGATGGAAAACATTTACAATCATGAAAACTTTTAAAGAAAAATATAATATTTAGTTATTACAGAACAATGCAAAAAGTGGTAGGTATCACTAATTTTATGCACCGATGTATACAAGTTCATTCATACACATATAACGGCAAACACAATTTTGATGAAGCCAGTTAATAGTAAGGAGAAACGGATCCATATCATATAAAGGATTTTATAGAAGAAAATACAATAATCATTAGAAAAAAATATAGTCATGAATGAACAAACATTTTTCGGCCAGAATAATGACTGAAAGCATATATAACCATTATAACTGAGAAACAAAAACACAACATTTAATTACCGAAGAATGAAATAGGATAGCACCAGTTTCATGTACTCATTTATAAACGACCATCTGTACACCTATAATGGCAAATACTCTTCCGATAAACTCGGTTAGAAGAAATGGAACCACAGTACAAACGATATAATCATCAAGATTAAAAACATGCCATTTGTTCTTAGAGGCTTAAATTTAAATACTATACGTCAATTGTATTTTAATTCAAAATTAAATACATAATTTTCATTATTTTCTGCAATGCATTGCAAATATATAGTATATAGAGAGAGATGAAGAGTGAGATTTCAATCTTTAAAATATTTATTTTGTTATTATTACTAACAATATAGAATATTTCATATATTTTTCTCAACCTCTGCCAGATACTCCAATGATCAAAATTTCATTAAAATTTGCAAATTCATCAATATGTAAATATTAAAGTTGCTAACATAATACATAGCTTACTGAAATATGAAAATGTATGAAATGAAAATCTCTTCCTTTCGTACTGTTGTAATTTACTCTTCTTTTACAATTTTTGTTTTCTGTATATATACAGTGGCTCAAAAAATTGAGAGTACACCTTACTTTTAACTGATTATCCATTCAATATGAATAACACATTACGGAGAAGTGCAAACATGCTTTTATTTTTACACATAACAAATGGTTTAATTTAGAGTAAAAATAAAGAAAAATCAACGAAAAATTTCTAAATTGAAAAGTTTCAGAAGCATTTTAAATAAAGATACGCAGAATTTTGCCTCAAAAAATTGAGAATACACCAATGAAATTCTTGTAATATCTCGCATAGAAAGAACGTATAAGTATTTAGTTGCATGTCTTTTGGCTTTTATAATGGTCTCTAAACGTCGTGGTACCGATTCGAGTAATTTTTGGGGGTATCTGAAGATATTTTACCCCATTCTTCTTGCGACACTTGTTTTAAATGGGTTTTGTTTCTAATTTTGTGCTTTTGAACCATTTTTTTCGAGTATAACCCACATATATTCAATGGCATTGATGTTGGGGCACTGTTGTGGTGTGTGTAACTGCTGTTTACATTGAAAAAATCACCATATTTTGACGTTACGTGCATTCTGTTTAGGTTCGTTGTCCTGCTGAAAAATGGAATATCCATCTGAACCCAAATGTTTAACACCTTCTTTTAGATTGCTGCGACATTATGGTTCATCTAACTTGTTGCAGAATCTTTTCAAATCATAGGCAGAAGGGTAAGAGTTGAAACTGTGCGAAATGCCATTAGACAAGCTGGATATAAAAGTCGCATTGTTAGAGAGAAACCGTTCATTAGCTTGCAAATTCAGAAAAAGCATTTGAAGTTTGCAAAATCATCAGCTGAAGACCAATAACCTTTGGAAGAATGGGATGAAAGAAAATGAAAGTAATGAAAGAAAACTCAACATTTTTGGCAGTGACAGCCATCTTACTGTACGTAGAAAGATTAATACTGCTTTGCATCCAAAAATTTACGTCTTACAGTTAAACATGATGGTGACACCGTTAGGATGTGAGGTTACATGTCCTCATCAGGGGTAGAAAATTATCATTATAAGCGATATGGTTTACTTGGATATACTTCACAGCAATCTAAAGGAAAGTGCTAAAAATTTGGGTTTAGATGGAAATTTCATTTTCCAGTAGGACAACGAACCCGAAACAGAATGTATGTAACGCCAAAATATTGTGTCTTTTTTTATTGTGAACAGCAGTTACACACACCACCACAGAACCCTGACATCAATACCATTGAATATCTGTGGGCCACACTTGAAGCAGTGGTCAAAAAAAAATTAGAAACAAACCCATTTAAAATAAATGGTGCAAGAAGAATGGGGTAAAATATCTCCAGAAACCATCAAAAATTGGTCGAATCGATACCACGACGTTTAGAGGCCATTATAAAAGCCAAAAGACATGCAACTAAATACTTATACGTTCTTTCTATGCGAGATATTACAAGAATTTCATTGGTGTATTCTCAATTTTTTGAGGCAAAATTCTGCGAATGTTTATTTAAAATGCTTCTGAAACTTTTCAATTTAGAAATTTTTCGTTGATTTTTCTTTAATTTTACTCTAAATTAAAACATTTGTTGTGTTTATTCTGTAATCTGTTCTTCTATTGTATTCTGTAATCTGTTCTTCTATCACTTCTCTGTAATCTGTTATTTCTATTGAAAGTCAGATTTATCAAGTAAAAGTAAGGTTTACTCTCAAATTTTTGAGCCACTGTATATTTTTTTCTTTCGAAAGCCTTATTCTAGTCTTAAGCACAGCGTTAAAGGTAAATTTTAAAAATGTATTATTATTATTTATATATTTGCATATATTATATATATAGAGAGAGGCATATTTTTTCAATATTTAAAACATTTATTTATTTATTTATTTTTACAATATAGAATCTTTCATATATTTTTCTCAATCTCTGCCAGACACCCCAATATAAAAATTTAATTAAAACTTTCAGATTCATAAATATGTAAATTTTGAAAATGCGAACATATTATATAGTAGCTTACTGAAAAATGAAAATGTATAAAATTAGGGTTAGTATTGCATTTGAAAGCGAACCGAAAATTTATATTAAAATTCTATATTTATATATTTAATTACATGAAAGATTCACGCTAAATAGAAATTTTTAGAATGTATGCAATGTCATAAAATTCATGGAAAATATTACTAAAAAAAATTATGGAACTTCAGTGAACAATATTAGTTCAGAATCGTTTCATATAATATAAAAGGAATTGCATTAAATCTTATCTGTGACATATACACTTCCATAAAATGTTTCAAAATCGTCTGTCTGTTAAGTTGCTGTGTTAGTAATCATGAATTCGAAGACAATATTTTCATTCTTGAAATAAATCAAATTTTAGTCTGGGATTCTAAACATTAATATTATTTAATAACCATTTTAAACTTTTATTTAAAATCATATGATTCGACTCAAATTTTGCAATGGAATTCAAGGAATTTCGATTCAACTCTCTTTATATTAGCACCCGAATATTACAATGCGTGAAACTCACAAATGAAATAAGCCCACGTCCAATTATTTCCAGTTCACTAAATATAAGATTTAGAAGAAAAATAAAGTTATAAAACCTTAATGTTAATTTGGTGAGAGTGCAAAAATGCTGATGTTGATATGGAAGTTCTTTGAATTTGGATCCAATTAATTCATTTCGATTTTAGATTTCTTTAGATTTAGGATTCATTTGTCGTGGAATAAATAGCTTCGATTGTATTCTATTGATTCAAATTTTTCATGAAGGCATAAATAGTTGAATAGAGTAAACATTTTGAAGACTAAATTAAATTTAAAATATATTTAAAGATATAATATTCATTTCAAATTCTAATATTTTTAAAATATTTGTGTTTATTTGGTTGATACTTGAGTATTATTATTGAAGAAATGAATGTTTAAATTGGTAATGCATTTTATAAGATATTTGAAGAATAAACTTTATTTTTAAAATAATATATTTAGATTTTGATATCAGAAATCTGATGTATTTTTCCTATTTACATATAAGAATTATTTAGCTACTGAAAATATTCATAACAGCAATAATATGAATATTCAATAAGTTAATTTCAGTAAAAAGAGATTTCATATAAATCATACCCAAGATATAAATAATTTAATGAATTATCATGAAATGTTTCATGTATTAATCTTTATAAACTAATTTATATTATTTTATGTGTGACAAGGTCCTTTAAACAAAATTTCAAATATTCTTCCACTGATTTAGTTTAGTTATATTAACGTCTAGTTTCAAAGCAACACTCGGGTTATGTTGGGACAACCCTCTTAATTTTAACCGCTATCAGATGGCGAGGATGACACATGAGTTGGTCCCCTCCTCCAAACTTCCGCTCCGCACCAAACCAACGAGCGAATGTTTGGCCTCGATGGATTTCACTTGCATCAAACCCACTTACACGACAGTTCTTCGGTAAAATCGGGTCCCAAGAACTTACCACTAGGCTACAGCGTCCCACCTCTTTTCGCTGAAGTGGCTCGGAAGTTAAGAGAGAGAGAGAGAGATGTCGATTCAAGTGTCGTTCTTGTACTAACAGTGAGAGGATACAGGTTCATTTGGTTTAGTTTAGCTATATTAACATCCCGGTTGAAAGAAACACTAGGACTGTTTACATTATGTATTAATAATGTGTCCTACATGCATTACAGTCCTACGTATGTTAATAATAATTCTACAGATTATAAATTAATAATGAGTTGCCTTTTCCCAGCACTCGAATAGCATTGTTTTTAAGATGTCAAATTGCATTCTTGAAACCCAATTTTGGTCCTAAGTTTTTTACTTTTATAGTTGTATAGGTAGAGCAGTTTGATTTTTTTATGTTTAATAAATACTTGTTTATGTTACAGTTTTTCAAAAAACGTCATCAATATTCGGGATATAATAGATATACTTTTAAGCAGGATATAAAAGTGTTTTTAATTTCAAGCTTTTTAATATTTTTTTTATTAATTATTTCCAATAAAAAACTTTTTATGTCTAGCTGATAAAAAAATTACTGTGTAAGGATATAAATCAATTTATTTAAAATGATTAGTTATTTATATAATATTACATGAATGCTTTTATATCTTTCAGTTTCGTTAAATGGATATTAGCTTGTTAGTTTGAAATATAGTAAATAAACCATTATATGCATCTAAGAAATAAAAAAAAATCAAATTTTAAATGTGATTTATCATGAAATGGAATAAAGAATAGAATTTCTATGTATTTTGACAAATGAGTAATTATGGAATATTGCTATATTCTTTTAATCATAGGAGAGCAATTAGCAGAGTTCTAACATAATTTGAACTCTTGTAGCATATACATCAGCAATCCCAAGAAGTTCACTAAAACATCAGACAAAGAAATTAATGATTCACTAATTGGAAAAAAAATTTATTACCGAATGAAAAAACTACTCTAAAAAATCATTGTTTTGCCCATTTTAGTTTATTTTAACGATATTAGAAATTTCAAGCTCTCTAAATTTCTGAAACATAGGCATTTCTTTTTTATTTGTTTTTTTTTTTTTCATTTGTTTATTTTTAAGAGTTCTAAAAAAGCTACTGGTTCATAACTAGTTAAAATTGCTTATGGAATTCTAAATCCTCTAAAGATATCAATGATAAATCTTCATTTTCCTCTTTATAGCTTTGCTATTTTTTAAGAGCTAAATAAAGATAAAAACACGATATAGATATATGTGATACCAGGAATCTAGCAATTTTCATGCATGCACTTTTGAATCTTACTGACAATTTTCTACGAAATTTCGTAAATTAATTTAGAACTCCATATTTATCTTAAAAAAATACAGAGACTTTTTAAAAACATAAAATAGTTTCCCCATCTGCTAATATCCTGTAGCCTCCAATATTTCCATAACATCCCCCTTGGCCATTTTTAAAATAGGAACTGAAATCAAAATGTAAGCGGAAATGAACTAGATCCTTTATTCACTAAATATATCCGCTTTCCAGTTACTTATGAGCCGAAAGTAACGTGATTATGGAAAGGCAGAAGCAATTACAACTCCAGCTTGTTTCTGTAGATAGAAAATGCAATTGAAATTTAGGTAGCACTCTTATTACCTGAAAAGGTAATTAAACTGCTAATTAACTTTTCAACGGAAATTGCTGGAAAATATTTCATTCAAATCGAGAATATTTAGTAAACCCAGCTTCATAATTCGCATAAGAATTGGGCAACTGTAGTATGAATGATGAAGAAATGATGATAGAATGATTAGTATTAATGAAGGAATAAAAAGAACTTTTATGAAATTTATCAAAAATTTTCTAATTAACGTGATAATCAGAATAGAAAAATTGCAAATCCAAAAACGCTGTCATTGAAATCAAAAATTTTAAATGTAATTAGAAATGTTTGGGGCATGTTCAGATGAATGAGCTTGTTTTCATGGTTACAAGGTTTGAGTTGCTGTGACTATGTTTCTGATTGCGATTCCTAATAATTCTTACACTAATTAGTAGAGAAACCGAGATCATTATTGTATTTTATCCCAAAATTTTAGATTTTTGAAAGTGATCATTATTTTTATGTTATGAATTCCAGATTAATTTCGGCCCGATTCCGCAATCATTTGTTGATTTATAAAAGGGAATAGCATAACATTTAATTAATATATATGACATGACTAATAAATAATTAAATAGGTCATTAATTTTCACAAAACTTTCATTCCTATGCACCCGTTTTTCTAAGCATTGTGTAAAGAACAAAACAATAATTTGTTTTTTAATCATAAGTCGATAATATATATTTACAGAGCAGCTTAAATTTAGGACATAATAAGTCAATTGCTAACAGCTATGCAATATAAACGTCATTTCAGAACGATTAAAATATATTTAATATCTGCATTTCACAGAATCCCCAAAAATATCGTCTGCATTATAAATTTTATTTGATCTTTGGTACCAAAGAATCGATCGAAAAATTACTGCTTATCATAAATAATGTTTTTTATCTTTTAAAACCATTCAATTCCAAAAAATTTTCATAATATTAATAGCATTATACAACGTTTACTGAAACAATGTGAATAGTAATTTTAAATGCGTTTTTTTAAAAAAATGGTTTACCAAGAAAGCAATTTTCAACTTTTTTTTTTGGCTTCGAAATTTAAAGGAATTTTAATCCCCAACCATCATTAAAATAGGTATATTTCTAATCGAATTTTAACTAGAACGGAACTTAAAATACTTTTGGATGCCAACATTGTATACGCAATATTGCATGCAGAATAAATAATTTTTATTGATAAAAAATTGCTTACCATGCTAAAAAATCATTAAAAAATCTTATAATTAAAAACCTTCTTCATGCTTCACAGATACATTTAAAGAATATTTACTTCATAATTTGGTTTCGTTAGTTCATAATTTGAATTTCAGTTATTTTTATATGCAATTTTTTTTTCATAAATTTTAGTTACTTCAAAAATTTCTTTTTTTTTCTAATACATTTTATTTTTTAAAGACATCTAGCCTTCTGCATTTTGTTAGCTTATTCACCAATAAAACTCTTTTAAAAATAATTATATTTAAATTAGCAGAACTTTTATACGTATGAACATTTTAGCATTAAATATTTGTTTTTTCAATCAGTCAACTCTATAAATTCCAATTAATTCAATTTAATTTTTCGCAGAGGATAATCTAACAGAACTTCAAAAATATTATGGTTTGTTAACAACTTTTTATAATCACATTCATAGTGCTTGCATTTTTATATATAACCAGCTCAATTAATTTCATTTAGAATTATGCAAATATAATTATTTAATTATTTATTATTTCATTTCAACTTAATTTGATCCTTTAATGTTGACCGAAAAATAGCATCTTAAGTGAACATAAAATTTAATTCTAGATTCTATTTAAAATTCAGTATCTTTTTATGTTTTTCACTTAAGAAAAAGTTTGGAAATTCAGCTTTTAAAATTTATTTATTCAAATTTCTACTTCCTTAATTTTTCTTCCGCTTTCTTACAAGCCCTTCTTAATCCTCCAAAGGGAAAATGAAATTAATTAAACAAAAAAAAAATGTAAGATACTCAAAGATTGTACATGGTAAGATACTCAAAGAGTGTACATTGTAAGGTATTCAAAGATTTTACATTGTAAGATACTCAAAAATTGTACATTCTAAGATACTCAAAGATTGTTCACTGTATGATACTCAAAGATTGTTCAATGTCTGATACTCAAAGATTGTTCAATGTCTGATACTCAAAGATTGTGCATTATAAGATACTCAAAAATTTCTGAAACTTGTCAGTGACGGAGAAAAAAGTATATATTTATGATGAAACTATATAGTTATTTTTGGCTAAAATAAAACGCGATTCACATACAAATAATGATTTTTTTTTATTTAGTACTTGAAACTTACTTGAACATGTTCATTAATTCTTTAGGATATCTCTCATTACTTATTAATAAATATTTCAAATACTTATGAAATATTTCTTTCTGAAGCGATCAAATCAATTAGTAGTTATGGATATTAAAATTTTAGTCATAAAATCGTAATTAATTTCAGGACTTTTGTGTATCACTGATGAAAGCTTAATCATTCATTGTAGTTAATGCCGATAATTCAAAATACACATTTTTTTCAGATTCTGACCTTCATTAAAATTTAAAATAATAAGGCACTAGAGCCGAAGTAGAAGCTAAGAAATATTAGTGAATTATTTCTTCAAATTGATGGAAATATTTATAAGATCATTTAGAAATATTAACGATTTTTTATATCATATTTATTACAAGTGTTCATATTCTTTCAAAAATTGAAACTAAAAATTTTTATCCTTATAAAATATGCGGTTTTATTTTTATCCTATCGCCTGAAATGCTATGAGAAACTATGATGTTATGTTTCGATTCAGATTCAGTGAGTCTTTCTTATCTTGAGTACTTATGCGATATCTCGTGCTCTAAGCAATATCATATTTTTGGTTTAGCTTACAAAGTGACAAAATTAAAATATATTATACAAGGAAAAATTAGTAATTTATCATTAAATTTAGATACAGTAATTTTTATTAAAATTTATTTATTTTTTTTTAATTTTGGACCTCAACCATTGGATACAGTCTTCCTTATTTCAAGAGTAATGTAATATCTCATAATTAAGACTGCCCCGATTTTATATCGATATACTTTAAAAATGTTTATGCATTTGAAGTAATATTTGTTTTAATTTTTAAAGGCTTTTCAAAACTTAAATAAGGGATAAAAATCGAATATTTAACTCAGCTTCAAATATTTTTTTTAAACATTCATATGATATTATTTATAGTTTCCCATTAACTAAAAAAATAGAAAAATAGGAATTATTTTAGAACTTTCTTCAGCTTTATCTTCAATTAAAAGCATTGTCCTTTAGAATAAAGAAATTTATGCATGAGGTGAATGTCATATATTAGCTTTTTATATTTCAAGATTCATTTTGTGGACACGTTTGGTGATCTTACACAGACTTACTGTAAAAAAAAAATAATTAAAAACATTCTAACTTCATTCAATTAGCTGATTATCTTTTCCTGTACAAGAAGCGATCTTAAAGTGTTTTAGAGCAATTAAAGAAGCTGTATCAATTAGTAACCTTAATTAAAGGGATGAAAAGCTGATGATAATCATCCTATTAAAATATATGAAGTGTTTTCTTGAGATGTTTTATAATAATTTCTGCATGTACAAAATGGAAAAAAAAGGGTTTTTTTTCTCTAACTTCATTAGTTCCCCCCCCCCCTTCAAAATAACACTCCATTTTTCGGATAAACTCCGATATTTTTTTTAAATTGTCTTTTTTTCATGGATAAAAATCTTCTTAACAAGCTAAACTTCTAAAAAATGTAATCAAAAACAGCACTAATTAAAATAAAGATAATTGTATAAGAAGTAATTGTATAAAATTTCTCAAGGCGTAAAGAGATTGCTTTTTTTGCAATCTAATTTTTTTTTAAATAAAACAAAAAAATAACATGATGAAATGAACGATTATTCTTAGTTCTAAGATGATAATATAGTTCTAAGTTTTAGTTTTATAAAAGAAATCTCACAAATAAAAAGACTCTCTAAATATACAGATTTTCTTTCAATACAAATGATTCATTTTTAATGCTATATAAAATAATTACTGATTTAGGGAATACTTAATGAAATTACATGAAATAGTTTGCTGATTTAGCAATATTCAGAAGAGGAAAGTATTTTTTAAGAGGTTTACTAAGACAAGTTATGTAAATATTAACTAAAAGATAAATATTGTTTGTAGAAGAACCGAATAAAAATAAATACCTACTATTAATATAATCTTAATCATACACAATTTTTAAAACAAAATACACATACTGTCAAAAACTTTATTCTTTGATATTTTTTAAAATTTAAACAAACAATTACACACATATAAATATTCAATTTGCTATGTATTTGTCACAAGTTAAAGTTGAGCAGAAATTTTAGATATTGAAATTATCCTCACTAACATGCCAATTATTTCAATGCATCGGCAGTTTTAAACAATGTTTAATTGATTATAATTTTATTCTTCACCTAAATGTTTTACTACCAACTTGATATATATATTTTTAATGAATCAGAAATATTTCCAATTTTCAAACAAATATAAATTTATATCAATACAAATTTTTTTAATTTATATTAAGAATTAATTTTGATTTATTATATTTTTTCTATTTAGTAATCAAATTTGGTGACGAATTGCTCAATATCTTTCAAAAAACTATTTTGAAAAAAAGTTATAAACATCTAATAAATATTCTGGAAATCTTAATGTATTCCATATATATTTTTTAATGTTTAATGGTTAAAAGTATAATTTTCAAACTTACAAATACTTCACACGTAAATTTATTTCATTTTTACATTATTCTGAGGTACGTTAACATTTTTGCATATTGATTTTGAGATTTATTTTTCTTTGTTTTGTATCTTTCTCTTTATTATACTATCGTTATCTTTATAATACGATCTTACTTTTATATCTTTATACTATTTTACTTTAAATTCTTATTATATTATCTTACCCTTTTTTTACTTATACTATCATTTATCTACTTTATTTCATCTTGCTTCTTTATAATTGGATATATATATATATATGTTTCATTTTCATACAATTAAAGATACATTTTCATACATTTTATAATTAAAACGATAGTTTCTTAAAATTCTTCTCTGTATTGGTTCATCTGTGTTTACTGTGTGATAATTGTTAATTTTTAATTAGCGTCTTTTATTTTTAAAATTAAAATTTCTTCAAATATATTATTTGAAATATAAATATTTTTTTTTCTGACATACATTTTTGATATTACATTTTTTTACTGAAAGAAGCATGAGCAAGTTTTAAACAGATATTAACAATTCATTCAAGATATTCAGAATTTTTTATGCAAATTATATATCAGCCTTAAAAAAATTGAGCATATAATAATAGATATAAAATATCGTGCGACATAATCGATTCTAAGTTGCATGTTTATATTCTAGGAAAATGTTAATAAAAATACTTTTGAATCCATTCTCACTCAGTTTATAAGGAAAACATAATTAAATCTATCAAAAATAAACTGTTTCATTTCTGCAGCGCAACCACTGAAATAAACAAATCTATTACAATTTTCAAGTTAAAAATGCTTTTAATTTGCTATAATGAATCTCTCCGCATTTTCGGTTAGAGAAAATATCTAAAATGATTATTACATAAAAATGATTCTTTCCATGAGTTTTCATTCTCTCAGATAAAATACATCCTTGTTCTAATCGTAAGCTTAAATTAATTTAACATTATTACTATCTATTAAGATACCCAGCTATAAGTTAGAAACCGGAAATGACATCATTTGTATTTTAATTTGTTCCCGTATGATACTCACATAAAC
>JAPMOR010005351.1:0-42735 GCA_026543865.1 Argiope aurantia
TTCGTCTCGGCCTTAGAATCCGGCCGTGAAGTTCCATTTCACAACTGCCGATGTACCCATTATTCTTACCGCATCGCCGATGGTATCTTTCGTAACCTGTGACCTCATCCGATTCTCCGACTTTCCTGCTCTGTCATTGCGTTTATGCTCCATATCGTCATGTGCGTGCTCCTTATATTTTCAAGGAGTTGGGGCTCCTTGTCACCATAAAAAATTTCTGGATCCTTACCTGTGCTGAATAATCCGTCAATTCAACGTCATTTCCTTGTTATATTATCATCACCAAAATAACAGTCACCTGCCGTAGCCTTCAGTACTCAAAATTGCATTTTTGTGATTAATTAAAAAAGTGATTATTCATCAAAAGAGAGTATAGTGTTTCACGACTCAACGGGTGAAAATCAAGATTTATATTGTGTGTTTTTCTTCTCCTTTAATTTTGATTTTTAAATTTATGAATTATTGCAAAATATATTTTTATGGTGTTATTTAAAATATTGATTTTTATTTGTTTTTATCAAATTTATTTTTTAAAATTTTATGTATAAATTTATAATGTTTTTTATTTGAAATAATCTTTAATGTTGTTAGGATCTGGATAAATGACTGACCCAGATAAAACAAATGTGTTTAGCCCTCAAAGTTCAAAAAATAAAATTGATAAAGAAGAAAATGATGAAATAACGCGAGAACCCTCTATAATCCCTTTTGATCTCGAAAATGGGATTAAAATGGATTTATGACTCGGATATTTCAATAAAATTTGCCATGAGAATTGACTTGTGGAAAATTGAAAATATTGTTAAATTTCTTAAAGGGTCAGCTTTAAATCATTACATAAATAGCTGCTTAAATATTGATAATTTGGATGAGTCATGTTGTGTATTAAATGAACAGTTTATTCACCTCAATATTGTTAATTTTTCTGACTTTTCACAACTGAAATTTGATTAAAAAATACAAAATTAGTTGATTATTTTCATCAAACATTAAATTGTGGCAGACAGTTAGGCCTCAATCCACAACTGGTTTTAGAAGGTCTTACTGATGGATTGCCAGCTCAACTAAAACAACTAGTTAGCATAAAATCTTCTTACCCTACAGAATGGCTAACAATAACAACTAAACTATTAAAAATGGAAGAATCTTCAGAACCAAATCGAGGCAGGAGTAATGAAACTCGAATCAGTGCAAGGCAACAGGCACCTTTTACACCTAGGTGTAAATTTAATTATAGATTTAAAAATTCCTTTGCACCTCGAACTCAAAATAATTTTAGACAATATTATGAAAATTCAGCAAGGCCACATCCAAATAATTCAATAACTATGGTCATAACTTGCATTTCCAACAGAGATTACCATCTTCTCCATGTAGAATTTGTACTCAAAAAGGTATTCAAAATGCTTTTCATTGGACAAGTATGTCCTTTTCATCAACCCCAATTTATGACAAATGTTCCAGTAACAGCCAACTTGACTTCCCCTTGCATAGAAGTCCCTCTTGGTTGTTCTCAAAATCCTGGAATGAGACAAATTTCTCCAGCCCAGCACAGTGACAATTATTAGTGTCCGGACATATCTCAAGTTTACCAAGTCTAGCTAACTTGGACAATGTTTATAACCCTCAGAATAATTTTAATATTGTTAGTGACACAGGATCCACTCTTTCAATTACATCTGCAGATATTGTGAAAAAACTTAACTTGACAAGAAGAGATGACCATATGTCACCTTATGACTGCAAGATTGTAGTTTACATAATTTAATTATAGATTGTGATAAAAATAGAATGTTTTAAAATGGAAAAAGTATTACCAATTTGCATACCAATAACTATTATATGTATTTGCATATTGTTGAAAATAATAACTCTGGTGATAATAAGGTGAAGTTACTGAATACCTCAGAGGAAATGTTTCCACCTCTGACTGTGAACAAACTATCTTAACCTGTGTTATCTCTGGTGTCAGAATTTTCTCATGTCTTTGCATTCAAAAAATAAATATGATGTTGTTAGAATAAGAATAGAACCCCCTAGAATAAATTTAACATCTGATTTATGACTTTCGCAAAGGTCTTATAGAACCTCTGTTACTAATGAAATTGAAATAAATAAGCAAATTAAAAATTTGTTAGAGGCATGTTTAATAAAAGAATTTACTAGTAAATATTACATCCCTGTAACATTACCACATAAAAGAGATGAAAATAGAAAAACTCAACTTTGTATTGATTATTGTAAAATTAATTCCCTTTTCAAATCTGAAGCAGACCCTCTACCTAGAATAAATACTTTATTAGATAAATTAAATAAATAAAAGTTAAAAAATAAAGTTTAATAAAGATAAATAAAAGTTTTTTCAACTTTGGATCTTGCATCTGGTTATTGGTACGTACAATTGCATGAACAAAATAAACATAAATTTTCATTCGTAACTACTGAAGGTTTATATGAATTTCAAGTCCTACCTTTTGGCTTTAAAATTGCACCTGCAATATTTAATAGAACTATTCGTGGAATTTTAATTAAACATACAGTTCAAATTTTGCTTGTCACTATTTTGATGACATATTAGTCTTCTCTAACTCATTACAAGAACACTATGATCGTTTAAAACATACTTTTCAAATGTGTGAAAAAAAACATTAAATTAAAATTTTCTAAATGTGTATATGCTCAAGATAAAAATAATTTCTTGCGGTATGAAGTCAAAGAAGGATGCATTTCTCCTGATAATCATAATATTGAAAGTATTAAAAAATTAAAACCTCCAAAAAATGTTAAACTACTTCAAGGTTTTCTTGACTCTGTAAAAGTTTATAATAAGTTTATTGATTCTTATGCTAAAATTAGAGAACCCTTAAATAATCTTCTTAAAAAAGATACACCATGTCAATGGACAGAAGGCTGCTAAAGAACTTTTGAAATATTAAAAAATAAATTAATAACTACACCAGTGTTACAAATTTATAACCCTAATTTACCTCTTCATGCTTTTTGTCATGCATCTCAGGTAGCCATTGCTGCTCTAAAACAGCCTGACTGTTCTGGTAAATTACATCCTGTATCTTACCATTCAAGAACTTTAGGTCCTTATGAAAAAAATTATTGTATAACTGAGTTGGAATGTTTAGAAATAGTAGATGCTCCTGATAAATTTTATTACTATTTACATGGGAAAAAATTCATAATTAATACTAATCATGCTGCTCTTGTTTGGCTCAAAAATGTTAAAAATTTAAGGGGTTGATTATTTCGTTGGTCTTTAAAATTAAGCATGTTTGATTATGAAGTTAAATATTTAAAGGGAACACCGAATGTTGAGGATGATATTTTATCAAGGCATCCTACTGCTCAATATCTCCAACATTCTGTACATTTATTGCAATTAGATGAGATAAAACGCTATCAAAATTTAGATAATTTAGATAATACTAAATATAAAAATTTTAATGATGAACTTGTAGTTAAAAAATTTGTTTAAAATAGTTGTACCGTTTTCTCTTAGGAGAAAAATTTAGCAAAATGCTCATGAACAATTTGGTCTTCCAGGCACACAAAAAATGATAAATTTAATTACTCTTGCCCCATATTACTCAATATATTGCACTTTTTGTTAAACATTGTGATGTTTGTGAATTAAATAAAAAAATGGCAAAAAAGATTTGGCCTTTTACAGGCTGTGCCCCCACAGATCGTCCTTTTGAATGTCTTTCTGTCGATACTGTTGGTTGATTTAATTATTACAATTCAACTAAAAAATTTATTCATATAGTAATTGATTATGCAACTAGATATGTTTGGGCTTTTCCTTCCAAAAATGAAAATTCTGAAACTTATATTAATATATTAAAACAAGTTTTCCAAATTCAGGCTCCTTCCAAATTATTAACTGATAGAAAATTCCCTTTTACCACATCTAAATTCAAACATTTCCTCAGGATATACAGTGTCAAGCATCTGTTAACATCTTTATATCATCCACAAACTAATGGGAATAGTGAAAAAGTTAACCAGTCAATAGTAACTAAATTAAAGTGTAAGGTCAATTCTTCTCCTACCAAAATTCCTTGGACTAAATTTTTAGAACAAGTAATCAATAAATATAATTTAACACCCCATTCATTTACAAAATTTCCTCCTGCATATTTGTTGTTTTGCACTTTACCTTATCCGTCTCTCTTAACTCAAAATCAATTCTATGCTCCAGTAGAAGAATCCAGAAAATTAGCTAAATATAATACAATAAAATATCATGATAAAAATAAATAAGATATGAAGCCAGATTTATAGACTCTCCATTCAAACCTGGTGACATTGTAATGTATGAGGAATTTTATTATCCATATCGTAAGAAATTTTCCCCAGTATTTTCAGGTCCATATGAAATAGTAACTAAAATTTCAGATGTAAATTATGAAATAATGAAACCAAATACATTAACAAACAAAGCTACTAATATGTTCCTGTATCAAAATTAAGAGCATATTACCCACCAGAAAAATTAAAATTAAGTCATGAATAATAATTTAAATTTAAATAAAAAAATGTTTCTTACACATAAACCCCAATTTAGATCGGCCCATTGTCTCCGCTCATAAGAGTAGGTTTTTCTTTTCTTCGTGATGATGATGTTGCGATTTGAGCATAAATTCAAATATAGTAGTCTTATTGAGATTCGAGTATAGGGTCAACCTCACAATTTATTTCTGTCTCTTTCTATTTTTATCCCGGATATATTATTCTCCACTTTGGAAGCAAATATTCCTGGATGAGAGTAGAAAGAGAATAATAATTATGTTCCCCCTTCTTGATGTCCTAATTTTAGGTCATTAACTTTCACCCACTACTAGAACTTAGTAGACAAGGTTGAACTATTCACCACTGATTGGCTAACTAGTGAGTTAAAATTTTTCTTTTAAAATTTCACATTTTGATGTAACTTATTTTCAATATTAATGTTATAATAAGATTATTTTGAATCTCATGTTTATTATTTTCAGATTCAATTGTTTCATACAAAAATGAGAACTATGTTGATATTTTATTATTATATAAGTTCAATTTATTATTCCATTATTTTACATCCAATTTCAGCATTCTACTATTAAAGGAAACTGTGTGCAATCATTCTTAATAGACATTCCTCACCAAATAGAGACAATCTTACAGAATGAGAGAAAATAATTTTTATACTGTACATTTTTAGATTATAATTTTTGAATTTGTTGAATATTTCAGTTTAGTCAATATTTTCACAGATATCACATTATCTATTTTATATTTTAAATACTATTGTTCAAAATGATTTCTGTATTAATGTAAAGGCAAGGAGAACCTAGGTCTCACTTGTAATATGCCTTTACATTTTATTTTCTTGCTTGAACACAGCTGTAAGGTATATGGCTGTGAGTCGAAGTGCCCCGACGCACTTCCACGTATGCGATGGAAGGAAATTGTACTGATATTTTAAAATTTAATTTAATCCTAATTAATTTGCAAATTTTTTAGCCTAATTCAGGCCATGCCAAAGTCATTCTAAGATATTCTCTTATTTCCTGATCTTATTCCACATTTTTTCCAATTAATTTAACTGAAACTTTGTAAAAATGATTGTGTCAATGGTTCCCACGTGCCGAGTGAAGGGATAGAGAATCGCTGATGTAAACAGATTCTTCTAAAGGATTCCTCTGTTTCTCTTGTCAAGCTCGACACGCGTGAGAAATTCCCATCAGAATCGACACGCGTCAGAAATCCCATGTTATATAAGATCAGGGATAAAATGTTCAGTTTGTCTTCATTTTTCTTCTTTTCGCTCTGTGTTGTGTGTGTGTTCGTCGCTCCTGTTTGTACATAATGCGTCCTTTTCTGGGATGAAATAAAACGATATCAAAAAATCGAAAGTCTCTTCAACGTCTTCGAAACTGCCTTCTGATTAGAAAATTATTTGCTTACATATATATATATATATATATATATTTGCTGTCGCAACCAAACATGGGCGCTTTGCGTACAGACGAGTTTTCAAAGCATAATGGTCAAATTCTGCAATTCTTTGTAACGTAATTAGACAAGTAAATGTTGCATTAAAAGAAATTACCAATTCTCTAGCATTGAATTTCTATTATGTACAAGTTATTAAAATGCATGACGTAATAAATCTAAATATAAATTGGATCTACATTATTTATCATGAATTCTTACTTTAGAAGTCTTTTAAGGGTGAGGAAATTTAAGGAAATGTCGAAAATGTAAAGAGAAGTTTTAAAATTTAATATCTACAAAGTAATTTTAAATAGCTCTAAGGTCAAGCGCCAATTCATTTAACAATTATATTAATTAAATAGTTTATATAATAAGAAGCATAAAATGGTGAATAAACATTGCCAACAAGGCTAATGTTTATTCTCCATTTTAAAATGGTGAATTTAAATCAATGATCAATGATGTCACAGAAGTCAAATTTTCATAAAACTGTTTAATTTAATCTAGACTGAAACGCATTATTGATTTTATGTTTTGAAGTTTTAGACTAATTTACTGTAAGACCACAGATGTTTCAAGAATAAACTTAGGTGAACTAAAGTATGAATACCTACTAGGAGTGTGTTTTTTTTCAAAACTGATTTCAAAAATATTTAATAGCGCTTTTCTTTGGAAAAATTTATATAAATGTGCAGCTGGTTATTTGCATTTTCTTGTTTCATATTACAATTTCATGTGGTATATTCTGGTTACGAAACTCGCACCTGTCCGTTGTGTAGAATATCTGTATTAAACTTATACAATCATCTAATGCTTCTTACATCTGAAATTCTCAGTCTAGATCTGTGATAACTCTACCACTAGATAACACTGATATTATGAAGCATGACCCAGACACATTTTTTTTATTGCCGTGGAAAATTATTCTTCGCTCAGACGCCAATTGTTTGACTTACTGAATATTTGCAAATCATCATTCCATCGGCATCTTTTCTTACAAAATGCATTTCTCCAATTGTTCAGTAATCAAAATGAAATGCAACTGCTGATGCTATTATTATTATTATTTTAATATAGCAATATACTAATCTCATGATTTCTACTTTCGTTACTTGATGCCCAACAGAAAGAAAATGATTCGCATTATTGAAGACAACATTGCCGAATTTGTAATGTAATTCATTAATTAAATTCTTCTGCTTGAGAAACAATTTTGGAAAACTGACTAATGTCTTATATGGAGTTAGTTGTTCACAGTTAAACATTACAGCACGAGAAAGTTTTTTGCTTTTTTTAAATTGTAAAGCTATTATACTTCTCTTTGTAATTCACAAATTCTTTGTATTTTATTAATATTAATGAAATTGATGCAGAAACATTCCTAAGTTGAAATTTTTGAATAATTTCTTTTTGAAAGGATTCTTATGAGTTTAGAGTGTGACGTTTAACTATTATTTGAAAGTTTAATGAAAAAAATCAAAGTTTGAGTGTTTTATTTGTATATATCTACATATTATTAAAATTGCTGTCGTCTAATTACAGAATCTTAAAGTTAAAATACAAATCAAATAGGACAACATATTTATTTTTACCTATTTACATACTGGTATTACATTAAGCTGATGCTGGAAATTATAATAACCATTAACAAGTAATAATTAACCATTTCAGATTGCTACTTAATTATCATATTATCATACGTTTGCAAATGTTCTTTAAGATATTACATATTTATATAAAATCCTAAGTAAAGATTCAAAATGTTTTTTTCTCAAAATATTCATCAAGCGCCACCTAGTATTTTTGAACACAATTTCTCACTTTTTCTGGACAATCACAATTCTATTTATTTTATAAACATGAGCTCCCACTAGTAAATAATTAGCTTGTTGTATGAGGATTTAGAATGGGACCTGATTCACCCTTCTTAATTCCCATGCAAAAGACGTATGGCTAGTTCAATAAATGCAATTTCAGATCAAAGAGCTGAAATTTCGATCCACATTGAAATAAATAATATAACTTTGCCCTAATCTAATTAAATATTAATTCCTTTCCTAAAATTAACATGCATATTTAATCATAAAGAAAGGTTTTAATGAGTTCCCTTCCGAATGTTACTACCATTATGCAGATCTTGAATTCGAAGAAAAGAAAAAAAAAAAAAAAAAAAAACGAAAAGACACTCTGAGTGACGATGTGCATTTATTTATTTTCATTTCTATGTTTTACAATCAATTAATGCAGCATTACCTGCATAAAGAGCTTTCAAATTAGACAGATTCAATGTTTTCTCAAGACATTCTGATAGCTTTGAATCTAGAGGCTCGTTAAGCATCGCTGTAACGCAACAAAACGTTTTAGTTTGCGAAAAGAAGCATTAGATATTTATGAGTAGCGAAAGAGTATCGCATAAACATTAATTTCTTATTCTGAGAGTACTGGGTGTTGGAAAGATACCTTCTGATATTTAAATTGCTTAAATTATTTACACCACAGTAAACGAGGCAAACTTTTCAAGAAGTTCATTAAAATAGCAAGCTTTTACCAGCCTTTATGCCCGAAAATTCTTACGGTAGCTTCCGTGGGCGAAATTTAACTGATTACAAAATCCATCTTTAAGCGTGAAAGTAACCAACTCTCTAGAAAACGAGTGGTCCTCGCATTAGAATTGAAGAAACAATCCGCAATTTTAACTTTCACCTGAAATGATCTCATTCACATGATTACTTTGATTTCACAGCCTTGAAATCAAATCGTTACTGCAGGAGTGAAGAATATTTTCTATAGAGATTATTAAATGTTTAATACAGAAATTGAATTACTTTTTAATGTCTCATACTAAATAAACTCTTGCACATAATTTATGCTTTTCGAGTCTTATTTCAGTTTTGAGTTCTTCACTGAATGAGCTGAAGTCACCTTTTCACATATTGATTTTATTTAATATTTTACACAAAAAAGTTACATTTTGTGTACCTTGAGCTATTTATAATCTGATGTCATTAGATGCCAATTTTTTCCATCCAGCTAAAATAATTAGAATTAGATTAGTTTCTTAATATATTCCCTTAAATTTCTTAGATAAGCAAATATTCAATATAAATGTTAATGAATATTTTATTAGCACATATAGAAATGAATTCTAAATATTCTGAAATATACTTTAAGAATTTTTATTGCTTTCACAAACTGATAGACAGATAAATTATATTTTAATGTACTGTAAATAAGAATTTTATTGTTGAAGCAGTGTTGTATTTCGAAAATTTAAAGCAGTCCTTTATGCATTATATTATAGAATTCGAAAAAATTATGAAACATTGTTAGGGTCAAATAGATAATTGTTAATCTTTTTTTTGTTAAAATGTTTCATTTATAAATAGTTTGAGAATATATTTTACTTAAAAAAATTTTCTTTGGAGGAACATTATGGAAATCATTTAGTTGTAAGAAGAGACAATACTTTTCAAATATTTGGAGAGAACCATTATTATTTCGATATTCTTAAAAATCATAATCATAATAGGGAATATCATAAAAACTTTCTTTTTTTGAAACTCAAAATCATAATTCGATAAATCTTGTCATAAATTTATAAAAACCTTCTTTTAGACAAATTGAAAAATGCTTAGGTCTCCTGGAACATGGCCAAAGTTTGATTTTTTTCCCTCCAAACGTAAATTTTGAATTTAAAGACATTAAGAGAAAGCAAAAAGTTTCCAATCACCAAAATGTAAAGTTTATAATGCTAATTAACCGTGAAAAATTTACATATCTGGTAAAATTTAGGTTAACTTCAAGATGATAGATTTTTTACAAAATTGGGATCTATTCTTGATGGTTTCATTTGTATCTAGCCAAATTTCTTATAACAAGTAATATAAAAAAAACAATTCAATTCCTACTTAGGTCAACAAAGAAAATTTTTATTTTAATTACTTTTTATTAAATAATTAAGTATCAAAAACTTATTGATTCGCAAGAATTGAATTCGCATTCTCACATTCACGTGAAAAGAGCTGAAATCCTTGCATTTCATCGATTGAGCTACTGCCTGTTGACTTCAATTTTCATTAGAAACTGCTAAAGCTCTATTTAAAGCATAAAAAATTAATTAAATTTAATGAATGAATTAATATTTGAAAAAACTGTATTAGCATTCAGTGTCATCCGCTACAAGTTTAAAAAAAGGTATTTGAACTTGAGTGGATGAATAAAAAGTATTTTATTAACGATTAAAAATTAGAACAAGATATATAAATATATATAGGGAGAGTGTGAACTAATAGTAGGAATTGAAAAACTATTTTAATGCTGAGATGTGTTCACTAGATACATTTTTTTTTATTTTATGAAAATAAACTGGTTCGAATGGTTTGCAGACCATCTTTGCTCATAAATCTGTTTACTCGACCTTGCGTACATTTTGCTTAATAGTTTTTCCATGAATCAAGCAACAAGTACAGTTTTTTTTTGGACATACCATTAAGGTTTCTATCCATCGAATTCATTGAATGATTACCTTACGCCCATCTTCTAAGTACTTGAGGCATTATACTAAAATAGATTGAAAGAATGTAGAGATACATGAATGATCCTTGGACAACATTTTATAGCTAGCCGCGAGAAACAAACTTTCACACACACACACACAAAAAAAAAAACTTATTTTTCGAACTGTGGGGTTGATTCAAGTGATGCCTTGTATAGATATAATATTCTATTTTCCATTGTCATCTATCTTGTTTCGGAGATGTTTCAAACGCTTCTTCTTGCCAACTTTTGGTGGCATCATGACATATAAGCTAGATATATTTTTTAATCTGCTCTCTCTCAACCCCTTTGTTTATCTTTGTGCAACTGTCTATTTTATTGCAACGAACAAATACTAAATTTTTACAACTTTTAAACGTCCTTCTTTTGCAACACTAAAAGAAATAGGTCCGGAAGTTGGATCATCGAAGGCAACTACAATGTTTCTCATTGGAAATTCATTTAAATGAAGCCAGTTAACCTCTGCTTGTTTTGGGAGGTTTATAGAATTTCTGAATAATGAAATGGATGCACTAGAGACACCGATATTTATTGTTGTATCATCACAACAATGCATTTTACATCAATGAAATTTTCTTTCATAAAATGTAGTACTGATGATATTATCTGTTTCTGTAGCCACGTTTCGTAGTTACGTATTCGAAACATGTAGGATCTTATTCCTAAACCAAAGATGTGTTATTTCTTGTTTAACTAATCAGACAACTTGTACTTGTTCTATCTTTTTAACAATAGAAATCGAATGAAATTATTTCTGAAATGCGAGTTGAATTATTATTTTGACAATATTTTGCCTTTTCAAGAAGAATTATTGTTTTGACAATATTTTGCCTTTTCAAGAAAATCATTTGATTTATATCTTACTACTAACTGATTTATAATATTTAAATACTGCAAAATAGCACTTCCTAAATTAGCTCTTGTTATATTGTAAATTTATTTATGTTAATATAACTAAGAAAAATTTAACAGATTTTCTGTCACCTATCTCCAAAGTACTATAGAATAATAATTATTTTTTCCATTGCTAATTAAGATCTTAAATGATATATTTTAGAACTTGAAAATTTATTATGTGGAGGAGGCAGGCACTAGTAGTCACTCGGAACAAATTGTCATATTCGAATTTTCAATTAATTGACGTTTGAAATTCAATTTTCTCTCGCTCGATAGTATCTTTCGTGTTGCTTTCTCGATGACTTTTGAACTGCCTGCAATTAGTAGCAAAATGAGTACTTTTGAAGATATTAACTTTGCTGCTACTTTTAATTTTTCTTTAAATTTTTTTATTTGCTTCCAATCGTTGGAGAAAATTGTGTTTGGTCAGTACCACGAGAAGATCTTCATTTCAAAGTAAAGTTTAAAAGTTCTGTATAACAGTATTATACCACTCACAAGGATCAAGATATTAAAATGGCACCACGAAAAGCAATTTTTTGCAATTCCGTTGGAGCCAGTCCTTACAGTGTTACGAGTAAATTTTCTTCTTTAATAATTAATTTCTTTAATTATTAAAGAAGTAAATTTAATTTTAAAAAAATTTAATATGAAAATTTATGAAAGAAATATGGAAAGGGATACATTCGCATAAGAAACGCTTCTAGAAGCAATTTAAAGTGTAATAATTAGTTCATTGCAATATCAGCAAGTTAATGTAAAATTAATTTCATTATAAGCTAGATATTCTGCAGTAAAATGAAAATTACAAGTCATGGTAAGGTATAATTCTAATTATTTTCATTTTCTAATTTAGCTACTTTAAGGATAATTACATTAAATTAATTTAAAAAATATGCATTGTAGATAAACTTTATTAATTTTTAAAGATATTTCTTGGAAATTCTGCTTAAAAATACATTGATGGATTGTTTTTATTTCGCATTCAGAATTAATTGTACCTAACATTGTCTATAAAATATATCTGTGAGATTTCACAGGTAAACTGGAAATGGAGTTTCAATATTTTATAGAAAATACTTGAAAAATATGCATTGAACTTTCTAATAAAGAAATATAAGGTTTGTCATATTAGTACATAATTAAAAAAATCGAATAAAAATCCGAATGAACTGGTTTAAATATGAAAGTTTTTCGAGTGACTATCTTATCTAATATATAAAACATAAATCTTTTACTCACTCTGCAAGCGACCAGTTTGAATAGAACACGAGCTTCAATTGACATAGTATCTGATATATTCTAATTCCAATGTCCAGATATTTACGACATTGACGTGAATGGGTTGAAAGATATACGGAAGTCAAGAAGATAACTGCCACAAAAGACAAAACTGAAGAATAATATTTCTGGAAAAATAATAGTTAAGAATCGTTCTTGCTATTAAAGGTAATGATAATTCAGCTATTTTTTCCTATGGAAGATTTAAAAGAAAACTTCCTTCCAAACACACCTGAAAGAAAAGCATATTCAACGAATAAAATTCTGTAAATGTTAGGGTAAGATTTGTATAACTCTTTGTGACATTTTGTGCAGTATAATAAAGTCGCCAAAGAAATGCCAATCCTACATTTTCAGGAAAATCATCAATGTTATCTTAGTTTATCAAAAAAGGATTTTGTGAAAAAAGGTGGGATTCTTTGTCAAGAAACATAAATGCTCATTCCACACATGACATATGTTGAAACCATTAAACATGTGTGTGTTTGAGTCTTTCAAATAATTTATTAATAATCTTATGGATGAGAAATATGCCCAATCAAATGCTATAACGCCGTAAATAGTAATGTCAGGTTTCTTTGTAATTGAAATCTGACCATTAAAGGATATAATATTTTTGATGATCCAGATTTCGTGTCAACGAACATGACTGATAAGCCACAACCACCAGATTTATCATGGGGCAAAAAGTTGAGACGATGCGCGAAGAATTAATCCAAAAACAAAAGGCACTCCTTTTATATCAGAAGTAAACTCGTGTGCACCAAAAGCAAATCCTTCCTTAGAAATAGCTCCCTCAACTTGGACAGGAAGGGCAAGAGGTTCATGTCAGCCCATAGAAAACATTTCTGGAATCTAAGGATAGGAAAGAAGTCAAAACTGACACTGCAAATTAATTTCCTTTTAACAGAGTCACTGATAAGAGATGCCTTGCACGCCAAAATTACAAAATGACAAACTATAAAGAGAAAACTGTCAAGCACTGAAAGAAAAGTAGCATCAACCAGACAAATAATTGAAGGAAAAGGGCTCCTTAAGAGACATATTTGGACGATAAAGTTGACAATCAATACTGCATAGAGTTTTCTGAACGAATGTTAACATTCAAGCTGGCTTCATCTTCGAAATTGATTGGAATTGGCTCATAATCATAGATATAATTTCACAAATTACATATTTTCGAAAGCAATAAATCAGACAATTATTATGATTGCCCATCAGATTAACTTATGAAATCAAAATCATTTGGAATAAAGGTCATTGATCTATTGTTGATATATAGAATTTAAAAAAAATACTGAAAACTTACATTAAATTTGCTTGAAGATGCTGCATTTGTTTCTGTTACTATCGTATTGCAGATTACATGTATGTGACGACATACACCATTGTGGAGTAAATTGGTGCGATATACAAATGTCTATAAAAATGCCAATAACATTGGTTAATTGTTTTTGAAAAAATAATTTGGCAATGTATTTTCATTAACTGGAATATGTTTTAAAATGTATTTAAACAGTTATACTGTTTTTGAAGAAATTGAAAATATACGTTTTTGACAAAAAAAATCAAGCTTAGGCCCATTCCGGAATGTCAAAATAATTTTTTTCGAAAAATTATCGAAAATAATTTTATAATACCCCTTACTTTTTAAAGAACACATAATAAACTATTATTAAGTTTAGAATGATTTATAATTAAATCGGCAATACTATTCGAAATTATTTTTCTTCTGTCAATTCGATTTCTGTATATAATGTCATAATGCTTTTCACCACTTAGAAACTAAATATTTTACAAAAATAAGGGATCATTCAGGGTTTCTGTTTCAAGAAAAAAAAATATTGTGAGTTTTGTTTGGATAAATGCAATTTCGTTCACTTTTTTGAATCCTTATATTTATGATTTTTTTTTCTCAAAATGCTTCAGAAGCGTCCGGCTCGCTTGTAAACTATGACGAAAATTCGGACTGTTCCTTACAAACTCAATATAAGTTATCTCCACCATTACATCGACTGTGTGCATGATAGATAGTTGCGGCAACAGATATTTATCTTTAAAAAAATATCATTTGAAGCAATTCATAATTATAAGCAGCCATTTTAATTGAATTTTGTTGAATTGCTTTCGATCAAAATAGATTTTTTTCATTGATTTTGTTTATCACTATAAAAAATTATAAAAGGAGAAGTCATTTTCCCGCAACACTAATAACCTAGAAATCCCACCTATAAGCATAACCCATAGTTAAAAATATTAATATGAAAGATACAATGTTCATTAAATTTATTTTTAACATTGATAAAAATAGAAGTTGTAAATGCTTGATAATACTGAACAATTAAAGACTTTGTATTATATCAATAGAAATTTGGCATATTTGCAAAATACTTATACATGGGAAGTATGTTTTTTTTTTTTTAATTTGATCATCAAGCTCACGCTTTGGACATAATACGTAATAACAGCAGTGAAAATCGTAATAACAAGAGTACAAAATAATATTTTTTTTGCTGCAAAATTTAAATTCTAATTCATCAAAAGGTTTCATGCATATCAATTGCTATATTATTAGGAACTACTATTAGAGACCATCACTGATTATAATGTGTTCATTTGGCTACGAATCCATATACAAGCAGGAGCTGATTAGAATTATTCGAAAGATCAGATTCACACCTATATTTTTTCTATTTAATGCAGTTCTACTTCATACAAAATGTTCTTCAATACTTACTCGAAATTATTTTAATAAAATGGAGAAGCAAATAAAGAAGATAGATTTTCAAATGGATTGGAAAATGAGAATGAAATTGTTCCATTAGCGATGAAACCAAACAATCAGGTAACGAAATAAAGTATTAGTAAAACTTCCTTTAGTAGGTTCCAGGGATACTGAAATGTCTTTTTTTTTTTTGAGAATTTTAACTGTACAGCAGTGAATTAAAAATAAATTTGATGTTTGTATAAGGTATCAAATATCTGAACAGATGAACTAACTAAAACAATTGCAAACTAACTAAAAATATTATGTCTGATATTCTAAACCATTAACTGCAAATTAACTAAAAATAACTGAGCAGCAATGAGAGGAATAACAGAGAGAGAAATTTCAAGAATGAAAAGGATTAAATAAAATCTTATGATATAAGGCCACGATAGTTTGGATTGGATCAGGTGTAGCATATTCTATTTAATAATGTTTAAATTTGCTACAAAATATATCTTCCAACGGATGCTATTTGACTAAAGCATACTTATTAGTGAGTTTTTTTTTTCCTTTTTATGTTTGAAGCAAACGTAGAGAAGAATCCACAAAGCGTTTAGTTTATTTAGTTCCGTGCATGCCAGTCTTCGAAAACATGGAGGCCCTTGGGTAATAAAGAAAACTTATCATACTCTTTTGTGTCTTTCAACAAATATTTCATTTTAATTTTTTTACTGACAGAATACAAAAATATTTCTTTTGTTCTCAGACGACGGTAATTGTTAATTTTGTTTCCTTCCTCACTGAATGTTTTGGATATTAAAATTCAAAATCAAGTGTTAACATACGTGCTTGGTCTGTACTCTAGTTGGTTCGTAATTTGAGAAATAAATGTATTTTCAAATCAAAATATCTTGAATATTTTACGCATGAAACGTATAACTTATAATAGAATTCTAAACAGGAAAAGGAAACTTATGGCACATTTTTCTGTATGTAAGATTAATGTAAAATTATGAATCATTACCAGATATACCGTCGTATGTCCACCATTCTTCCCAGCTGCTGTACACGCCTGGAAGGAAGAGAAAAAAATTTGTTAACAGAAGCACATGCATACGTAGAAGTGCAAATGAATATATATTTGTAAGAAATGAAATACAAATAGATTATTTATATTTTCAGTATTTATTAATGTACTAAGCCCAGCGTGGTATATAAATGAAACCCCAGCTAAAAAGGACTCGTTTTTTATTCGAATAATCACTGAAAAAAAAGGAGTCACCCAGATTTATTCTTGCATCGTTCATTATTCAGTCTTACAAAAGTTATCGGTCGAAAAGAATCAATGCACTTTTAAAGATTTTTGAATTAAAAATACCATGAGGAAACGTCTTTAAAATGAAATAAGAACAATCTTAAGCATTTCCAATAACAACACCCATTTTCCTCTCCGAATTTCAATTCGACATTAAAAGTTAAGACTAAATTTCAATACTTTAGATTTATTCATTTAGAAATTATGAACAAATTTTGATTTTCTAAAGTTAAAATAAAAATTTTCGTTTTTATCCGTACTTTGGAAATAATGTAGTGATTGCCCTAACATTTTTGCTATAGAAATATGAGGTATTCTGCATACTTTGCTCATATAATTAAAACTACAAGTTAATTTTTAACATTCAATATAATTTTTTCAAATTAAAGTTTAAAAAAATTTTGAATAACAAAACATCTCAATTTGTGAAAGATTCAATGGAAAAGGCCATTTTATGAGGACATGCGAAATTTCAGTTCATTCCTTTGTTTTACATTCAATTTTCTGTGCCGTTTCCCATGTGATACATTTCACAAATTTCAAATTGTCGATAGCATTTTATTTGTCCCTCAAATGTTACTCATCATTCATGCATTTATTGTACCAAATATTATTTATCACCTTGGAATGTAAGAACAGCGGTTGCCGAAAATCTTTTCAATTGCTACAATATTTTAGTAATAGTCGATCCTTCAAAAACCGAATGGCAGAATATGAGAATTCGATGAAAAATTAGAATTTGTTTCCTCATAAATAATTTTGTAACTATTTAATTTTACAAACATATTGTACAATTATTTTTGTTTAGAATGAAGGAAAACCGAATTATACATTTGTTACAAGAAATGGCCGATTTTATTCCGTATTTATTGCAGTTTGTTTCATGAATTCAAGAATTTTTACAAAAGCCTCAAATTTCATCAAATTAATGTGCCCTATTTGTAATTATTATAACAATGCATATAATCATTTACGAAATAAAAAATATTATTTTCATGAATAATTGCTCTTATAATCAAATACATTAGAATAATGCCTGCTTTCAGATTTCTAATCTTATCAGAATGAACAAATTATATGATGAATAATAGCTTAAAAAACGTGTTTTTAGATTGCAATTGACGCTTTTATAACACGTAAACATCTGGCATATGGGCCTTCATGTAACGAAATCTTTCGCAAACAAAAATTATTTGTTTAAAACATTCAATTGCCGGTAGGTATTGAAAGAAAACTGATTGAAATTTATCAGCGAATGAAATGCGCCACTTTTTTATACGCTCGTAAAATAAAGAGATGTATTTTTTCGTGTCTATTTATGAGGAAGAACAATGAAAATAGAAATAGTGTACACTACTGAAAATGCAAGATTAAAGAACAAAAAGAATCAAAATGTGTTTCCTCTCAATGGGCAACATATTAAATTCAACACTAAAATTATATCTATTTTCCTTCCTTTTAAATAATGAATGGCATATTCAATTTAATTTCTTTTGCCCATACAACGAATCTTTCTATTTTGGCGTTTTAAGTAGGATGTCGATAGGCCAAGATACCTATAAGTCGAAACTTTCATTGCCCTTGATTATTTTTCAACTGGTAAGAACTTGTACCAGAAAGTTCATTGTGAATATTTTGTCAAGAATCAAGTAGGAATTGATTGTAATATGTAAACTGAAATTTTAAAAATGTTTTTAAAGTGTCACAAAAGCAAAAAATACTTTTCCGGACGCTCAGACAGTCTATAAATCTTACACATCTAAATATAGAAACGATATTTTAAAAGAAAATAAATATCTCCAGATATAATAATTTTATATATTAACCAAAATTTGTAATCTGAGAATTTTTTATCATGAGAAATGTATTAATGACGTATGTAATAATAAAATATGTTAATGAAAGGAATTTTCTTAGGAACTTTCAAAAATTGTGCAATTTTAAATATCTAAATAATTCTTTATGAACAATTTATGCACAACATCTTTTAGTATACGTTACTACCTCTAAAATGGTACTTATAATTTTCATATACCATGATCTACTGTGGAATAAAGCTGAGTAACTCCTTTTTTACCGTTGAAAGTACCTAGAAATATATCATTTATGAGGGCTGTTTCAAAAATTTAGAGAAATCAGATGTACGGTTGACGAATGAAACGAAATACTTATTATTTTTCACTATATACAGACAGTGCTATTAGGAGTTAAAATTCAAGATGAAAATAATTAATTAGCTATTGTCAACTGAACGACCTGAGCTATTGTTAACTGAAATATATGAGAATTTGAAAATACGTTTTCCTTTTTGCACAGAGGCTCTATTTATATAATAACTTTTCTTTCATCAAAATTATATAAATAGATCTTATGTTCTTGATGTATATAATATTAATCAGTCTAGATCACTGCATACTCAAGGAAAGTATACAAATTTTAAAATCAGCAGACAATATCAAAATAATTGTTCATAGCAGCATTTATCGACAGTAGCATATAATATGATTTACTTTCATTACATACTCAATGAATCTGAAGTGAATATAGATTATGAAATTAATGAGTGTGTGGTTGCAATTTTTTGACGTTAATATGTGTAACACATTCTTTAATGTCGATTCATTAAAACGCAATTTTAGTGAAACAAAATGATATTCCTGGCATTAAATTAAACATAACCAGTCTTTAAACAACGAACCAAGAAAAGAAACAAAATTATTTTAAATTTTCTATGATAAAAAAATTCTCAAAGGTGTTATATAAAAAGTGATTAGATAATCTATCATAATACGCTCTGTTTTCTATAAGAAATACTAGAATAAAGAATTAGTATAACTTTAGGTTCTAGTTAAGAAAGTGTTGGCGCCTTTAGAGTGTCAAACTTATCTTGTAAAAGTCTTGTATCATATCTTGTATATCTTATCTTGCTTTAGTTAAACTTATCGTATCTTGTATCCTTATCTTATTTTTTATTGTTTTAAAATATTTTTAATACTTAATTATACAAACCAGGCTAGAGTGAGAATTCTAATACTTCAAAACCAAGCGTAATTTTTCGTGTATGAAAACAGAATAGAATCGTCCCTTCTATATCAGCGGCTGGTTGCGAATTACCTTTAACCTCAAAATTTCAGCTAGGCGCCTGAAAACTCCCGAGTTATCGAACAGGGCAATTTTTTGCGAGTCAAAAAAATGGACATTTCTATAACTCGGATATTTATTATTGCATATTCATAAAACTGGAATTGATGGAAATTACTCAGGGGAACAATTTTATTCAAATTAATGAATTGATTAACTGAGATCATTAACATATTAAGGGATTGCTATCAGAAAACTTTACAATTACCCCTATCGACTTTTATTTAAGAATCGATTTTTCATTCTTACCTCAGCTCCTAAATAAAATTTTATGGAAATCTGTTGAAAATTTCGAGATTTATAGAGTTTTGAAAATATTAATAAACGGGTTATCTTAATAATTTAATAAACGGGTGGAGGTATATTGATGACCTACTTTTAATTAACTTAGACAATACTAATATTGTTACCAATTACTATCCAAAAGATTTAATTCTAACAGAAACAAATAAAAATCAACTTAAGGCTATCTTTCTGGATTTAAAAATCGAAATTGCTAATGATAAAACAATATTTTGTATCTACGAAAAAAGGGATGAATTCAACTTTAAAATTACAAAACTATGTAACTATCATTCCAATCTAAACACTAAAATTTTCAAAAATAAAATTTTCTCACAAGTTAACAGGATCAAAAGGGTTTGCAATAACAAAAATTCATATATTGATGCATCAAATAAATTCATTAAAAATTTAATTAAAAATGAGTTTCCTAAAAATTAATGTAATGTCAACTTTTTAATTAAACAAGGTATGGTTTGGGATTAATACTTTACCTAACATAACAATAGAACTTTCCTTGCATATTAGATCACTCAATAGATGACGCTGGGAGACTACAATCATTATTTAACTTTAATACGTTAGCTTTGTGTTTTTAAAGAGCGAGAATCACAATCGATAGCTTAAAATTTCCTTGCCTGCTGTTGGTATGTTCTTTCCTTTTTGTTTTTTCTTTAGTGGTTTAAGTGCTTTAGTGTTTATTGTTATTTTGTTATTGTATTTTTACTTATTAGTGGTTATTTTCTTCTAATTTGCTGTTTTGTATTGTACTTTATATATATATATATATACACTGGTGTGCAGAACTTAAGCAACAATGCAAAGTTTAAGCAGATAGACATGAAATTGCAGAAAAGGAGTTCTTGCGATCAGTACAATGAACACGTAATTCAAGAGAAAGATCATGCGTATGCAAATATCAGGAACAAAACGTCACATGCGACGTGAGCGTACGCAAAACAAGTGCGGAAGGCGCGTGCAGCTCAACACTACAATAAAAGGAAGGACGGAGACTCAATTAAAGACATTCGCTGCAAGTGAACGTGAGTTAATTCGTGAAATATGGCTAGAAGAAATCACCTGGACGATTTCACACGTGGAAGAATGATCGGAAAGCTGGAGGAGAAGCGTAGTGTGACCAGTGTAGCTGAAGAGTTCGGAATCAACAAAAGTGTCGTTTCGCGCGCTTGGAAAGCATTCCAAACCACAGATACAGCTGTGAGAAAGGTTGGTGGTGGCCGCCCCAGGAAAACAACAACTGCAGTGGATTACCGATATATCGTTCTGCAGGCGAAAAGAACCCGAAACCAGTCAGCAAGCGCCATTGCTCAGCAACTGTGGGCAGCAACGGGGCGACAAGTGTCGCGTTTTACTGTGTCCAGACGCCTTCACAAAGGTGGAATATTCGCCCGCAGTCCTGAACGCTGCATCCCTTTGACAGTTTCCCACCGGCGGCACCATTTAGAGTGGTGCAGGGAGCACAAAAACTGGACATCTCATCAATGGAGTCTTGTCCTCTTTACAGATGAGAGTCGTTTTAGTGCCACAAGCGATTCCCAACGACAGTTGATTTGGAGAGAGGTTGGGACACGGTTTCATCCCAGTAACTTCACGGAAAGAGACCGTTTCGGTGGTCCTGGAGTCGTCGTCTGGGGAGGCATTATGATGAACGGGCGGACTGAGCTCCACGTTTTCCACAGAGGTTCTGTAACTGGAGATCTCTATTGTCAGGAGGTGATCCTTCCCCATGTGCGTCTGTTCCGAGATGCCATTGGATCAGACTTCGTTTTTATTAATGACAATGCACGGCCACACAGGGCTCATGATGTTGTGGAGCTCCTGGAAAGTGAAGATATCACTCGAATGGATTGGCCGACGTGCTCCCCTGATTTAAATCCGATAGAACATGTGTGGGATGCTTTGGGGAGACGCCTTGCGGCACGATTACATCCTTCTGGGAACACCCGACAACTTAAACAGATGCTGATTCAGGAATGGGCACTCTTACCTCAAGAACTGTTGGACAATCTAGTGCTGAGTATGGGGAGACGGTGCCTAGCAACCATTGCAGTAAGGGGAGGGCATATCCCATACTAAGGAACATCTGCTTGCTGTTCTTCCTCTTGGACAGACAATCATGTGTAACGATACTATGAGTTCAATAAAGCCTTTTTTTGTTTGATTCCATACTGTATGCATTGTATTCATTTCTGAGCAACTATGCTTTCGTCATTCTTTCAGAACAAAATGCTGTATCTCATTTCTGAATTTCATGTCTCTCAGAGGATTTCTCGTAATATTATGGCCAAAAACACACCTGTTGCTTAAGTTTTGCACACCAGTTAATATATATATATATATATATATATAGCTGAGAAAAAGTAAATTGTAACGTCGCAAAATCTTTACACAAGAGCAAATTTAAAACGCTTTATTGTCCGAATCCAAAATATTGTGGACAGATCTTTTATAATTTTCAAAATATTTATGAATTACTGAAAAATTGGTACTGTTGACAGGTAATGACCACTTTTAGAGGAACTTATATTATTTATTGTTTATAAATCTACTTGCTTTATCTTCCATTATAAAATCACGTTTAGACTAATATTATTTCTATTTTCCGATCACAGAATTTTAAAGAGAAACATTTTTTTTATTTACTTGATAAAACGTTTCTAGTATTTCGTAGAGAATTTAGAATGTTCATCAGAACTGTTCATTTTTTATGATTCTCAAAATTTAAAAATATTCCTTTTTAATGAACTCCAAATTTCTAAATTTTGGTATTGAAATAAAGATTTCTATTTTAATGTAATATTTCGAATAACAAAATGGGGACTTAATGAATGAATTATATGATTATCATTCTTCTTCAAATTTGTCCGTAGGTAACTTACTATCTCCATAAAATATTATTTCACAAAGTGAATTGAATTAATATTTAAAACTAAAAAACCTTTATAACAGTAACGTTATAAAATGTTAAAACTTTTATAACAGTAACGTTATAACGTTAAAAAAAGAAAAAGCGCTGATTTATTCTTATTTCATATCTAATAATTCCTGATAATTGTATGCTTAGAATTTGAATGGAAAACTCGAATACGTACTCGTATTCTTTTACTCGTATGAACGAAAGTTGTATCTTATCTTGAATGCTTTCCGTGAATTAATCCGTTACAACAAATCGGTTAATTAAGCTTATCGGTTTACAAAGTTTATACATTTAATATTTTAGTTCTGGTGTTCTCATGGGCTTATAATGACAGATGTTCAAACTTTCCTTAGACTGTCTGCATTCAAAATTTGACACAAATTTCTACATTTGCAATTAGTGTCGCATATCAGATTTCATCTTTCTTTTTCTTATTTTGTATCCGGACATCATTTCAAAAATTGCCTTATTTTCAGACTTAGGAAGATCTAAAACGTGACGAAACACTAATATCTCGAAATCAAATTGTTTGATGTTCACAACAGTTTGCACACTTCTTATTCTAGAAATTTCAAACTGTTTACTAGAACTAATGTTTTATTACCCTAAATATCATCTGTATATTGCTTCTTCAATACATAATATCAAATAAGTTTTCTGATATCAATGTCTTAATATTATAAATTTTTATATCTTAAATATTATAAATTTATTACAAAAAGTATATAAATATTTAAAACTTTCTGATTCTTAGAAATTAATAAAAATGTTTCTGAATTCTTCTTAAAGAGAATCATGCAATATCTTTATTGTGCAAAAGGTATTCATTTTAATGAATTTTCCGATTAACTATCCGAACTATCCGATTAACACACTTCAAACTGGAAATAAAATATCCTACTTTCAATAAAGACGTCGGCCTGGCATAGGGGTAGTGCGTCTTCCCCGTAACTAGGGCGACCTGGGTTCGGGCATGGTTGTTCTTCATCTGTTCTATCTGTGAGTTGTGTGAATGTGCCGAAGCTTTTACTGTGACGCGTGAGTAGCTAAGACGTACTTTTGGCCCTAGTTGGCGCTACTAAAAACAAGAGACGCTCCCTTGGCTTAAAATCGCTGACTTCGTCAGCGAGCTTGTTCATGGCAAGTGCCATTATAAACAACAACAACTTTTAATAAATCTTGTTAAATCCTCGGGCTTAAAGTGTCATTACGGGATTTCTTTCTTACATTTCAGCCAAATCTGGGGAATCGATGGGTTGCATACACAACAAAAATTCAAACATAGAGGCTGAATGATAAAATATTAACAAAATACTCACATTTTCAATTAAAATATTATAAGTTTAAAAAAATATCATATTAAAGATCATTCTCAATCGTGTCTTGCTTTTCTTTCCAATGATAAAATGAAATCTTTCTTGCTATCAAAAATTTGAAATTTACTTTATATGCGGTCCTTAGCAGGTAACTCTTTTTTAGTTTGTAGCAAATAGAATTAATCATATCTACAGAACTATTACAACTTTTGATAAAAAATCTAGAAAAGGAATTATCAGAAAGAATTATGAAAACTTTTGGTTTTTAAAATGAAGAGTTCACGTCTACACGTAATTATATTTGATAATTAATTCTGTAAATTAGTTTGTCCATTTGAATAAACCTACACCTTCGACGTATTCCCATCAATACTAGTTTTCTGAATAAGTGTGGGTGACACTGAATTTTCTACTTTTTTAATAATTTATTTGAAAGACTACACCATTTATTTTCTGCATCATTCAAGAATTCTAATGTTAATTAGAGAAGAATTAATTAATTAATTAGAAACGTAGTTCGAGTTGATTTTGCAAAAACTACAATTAATCATAACAATTATTGCTTCTACACTTTTAAAATTTATTTTCATTAAAGCATTATATTTTTGATAATTGCATTATAGTATGTTTGATCTAAGCATTTGTTTCAATGTGTTTAGATCAAAAGACAACGTTAAGGCTAGTTTAGTGAATAAAATAACCTTGATATAATATGAAAAATGCTAATAGCTTTATACCAATAAAATAACAATAGAACTATTCCATCATTTTTAAATTGTAACAAGTCAAAAGTTTTTTCACAGAGATTTGTCGTATGACATGTTAAGGTTTCGAAGTTTTTCGAACAAAACAATTTTATGCAGTCATTATGTTTAGGAAGCGTTTGCCAAATAAAGAAAAAAAATGAACAGTATTATCAAATATTTTAAACTGATTTATTTAAACTGAAACTCAGATTATTATTAAGAAAACTAAAAAAAATGGGAAATGAAAATTCTTGGAGGGAAAAAAGAGAACAAATTATTTTATTCTTCAGATGCATATCTGCTTATTCTCTTTTTATTGAGAAAACTACTGTATCTGGTTCCAGTTAAGAAAAGATTTATACTTCCTTTTAAGATGAAAAATTTGGTTTAATTAAATTGCAAAAAGAAGTAAGAATATCGCTTGCAATAAATGCGATGTTAAGCTCATCATTTCTTAAAAATAACCAAAATGTTATTGAAAAATAATTTGAAGAAGAGAATTCAAGAATCCCCTTGGGATAAAACATAAAATTATGTTGAAATAAAAGAATTTTATTATAAAGGCTCTCACTTTTTTTCCTTCTTATTAAATAGAAGATTCTTCGGCGTGTACTACATGATCGTTTCGTTCAACACAAAAGAAGTTTCACAGGAAATTAACGGGCATTTTATGATAACCATGCAATCTATCAGCATGTGAGGATTTTTCATCCGACTTTAATAATAATAGAAAGTTATCTTCTTGATATTTTCAAGCAAAAGTGACATTTTTAGAGATGTTTCTGATTCCCGACGACTAGAAAGAAATCGCTGGAATTTATCTTTTCCCTTCTCATTCGAATGGTGTCAAAAATAGAACACCAAGTAAAAACTGTGTTGCTTTTGATTCATCAGAAGGAAAAGAAGTAGAAAATGTTTAAACGATTCAAATCATTCCGCTTGTGCACAGATGTATATGTTTAACGGGATACATTTTGTGATCAAACTACAAGAAAATGAATCAATCATTTTCCTTCAGCCTTGTTTACTTTCTTACATTAAATTTTCAATTGGCAGTTTCAGTGAAATACCAGGTTATTAGAGAAAGAAGATGATGAAAATCATCTTATCTGAAAGAAATAGTCGAAATGTCGTTTCGTTTGGTAACGCTATTCTGTAAGTTTTAGTCATGATGGATGCCATTGAGTAACATCAATTCATTGGAGTGGGAAAAAATGAACGCTGCTTCTTTCTCAGAGGTCATTTGACGAATAAATTCTGATTGTATCTATTGATGCAGTTCAGATTGATAATTTTTAGAAAATGACAGGCATCGAATTTGAGCGAAAAAAGTGTCCAAGTCAAAAAAGTTATAAACATTTGTAACTTGTACCAAAAGATAGCCATTTCAACTATCTAAATATTTACGTCATTATATGCCCCGGATAAGCGTGACTAATCAGAATTCTGTACAGAAAGTAGAATTGTCTGAAAAAAGCCAAATCTCATCATTGTGTATTTCAGATCATTGGGAACGCCATAAAGTGGGAGAAAGAAAGCGAAAGAGAAAAGAAATTTATTTGTTTAAATCAAAACAAGAAAGTGAAAATGATTTCAGTTTCAGATTTTAGAAAATGAAAAGAATCTAGGAGATCAACTCATAAAAAGAGGAAGAGAATGGCCTCTCATATTCGTATAATTCAAATCAAATCAAAATCATTGTGGACTCAAAATTATGGAAAAAGCCAAGTAAATGACGTTCCCGGCCTTTCAGCTTTGAGTAATTTGGAAAGAAAATTATTTCGCCTTTTAACAAATAAATATTTGGTATGAGTGAAATTCTTATCTTGCATTAAAAAGTTGAATTAAGTTTATGTTAAAGCATATTTTTAAATAATATGCTTTATATTATATTCGGAACTCCGAAGAACCATTTTTATGGAGAACTTCAATCAGGTAGCAAAAATTCAAAATCTTTGATTTCTTTAAAAATTTACTTCCAAATAGATTTTGTTTAGTTTTAAACGAAAGATTTTCTTCAAAAGTTTTTATAAATTTTGTTTTAATTCCTCTAAGGATGTATTTTAATTATTTAAATTAAACAAAATGCAAAAATTGTTATAACATGTTATCCTTTACTGAAACCGAATTTCTAATGAGTTTAAAATTTTAGCCATAAACTTAATTATTTTAAAAAACTTTTTCTTCCGAAAATTAAATGTAACTTTAGATAGATTTTTTTTAATGATAAATTGTCTCTTTCTTCTCAGTTAACATTATATTTCGTGTGACTCTTTGTTATATTGTGCTCATTCTTGAATTTCGATAAGAGTATTTTTTTTTGTGAGAACAACATTTGATGTAAAGGTTAAGCAGTCAATAGAAAATTTGATGGGTTTCAATGATTTTGCTGGTGCCGTTTAATGGACTAATACTCTCATTAGGGATTGCAATATCGGACCAAAATTACAATACCGGTATTCGGTATTTTTTAGATCCTAATACCGGGATACCGGTTTTAATACCGGTATAAGAAATTTTAGAAAAAGAAAGAAAACACAGGTGTTTATTTGTTTTATTTACCAGTTTTATTAGAGAATATAAATATCACAAAAAATAATATGTCACTTATAAATTTTAAAGGTATATAAAGAATCACAAAAAAGTAAAGGAACATTTTATTTATTTAAATCACAAAAGAGTGTAAATATCACTATTCAGTCTGTGGTACTATTTCAAATTTTTGAAATGTGATCTTAAAAAATATAATGAATCAATTGTACTGTCATCAAGCCAGGAACGTATTTTTGTGCAAAATTTACCAGCTGTCGAAAACGCTCTTTCGGCATCTACACTAGTTGGTGGAACTGTTAGGAATGGTTGATATACTTTTTGCAAGTATTTACCTCTAAATCCCTCATCTTCAAATAAATCGATTTCTCGTTGGATGGTTTTCGATATAGCTGATTTCTGTATTATATTTTGGTTTGTTGAATTTATCGCTCATTCTAATTTTTGTTCAAGAGACAATTCCTTTTCACTATCGACATGAGTGTCATCATAATCTTCGATAACAGAACCGAATTCTTCTGAATGCGGATAGGTTTGTAGGTAAAGAATTTTAAGAATATTTACTCTAAACTTAATCATATTTGAATTGGTTGTTTTCTTTTCTTCTTTTTCATTTTCATTTTTAAAATCATTATAATTATGTAAATACCATAAGACATTTTCTATTTCGGTATGCCTTGCTCCTGTGTGATTTTTCAATGAATATATAATTCTTCAGATAGTGATGTGTGCTTTTCTTTCAGTGACTGCAACATGAAATTTATTGTTGCATTACCTGTTAATAAATTAGAATCTCTCTGACATAATGTCTCAATAGTCAGTTTTATTGGAAGTAGAGCTGATATAGTTCTGGATATTAAGTCGAATTCACTATCTTAAAAATTAATTTACATGTTTAATTCGATTATTGCTTCTTGGATTGGATTTCTCAGTTTCAAAAATCGTTCCATTATTAGGAGTGAACTGTTAAAACGTGTTTCAGAATATAATATTAACATACATTCTGTTTTATTTTTAGTTACTATATATTTTAGTAATGTATCATTTTTTATAGGGGAACGTTTAAATATCTTCACAATTTTTCGAATTTTATAAATTGTTGGAAGCAATTCTTGATGGGTTAATATTTCATCCTCATTAGCAATACTTTCTTCAACAATAACATTGTCAATATCACTCTCACTCTTACTCTCCTCCAAGTTGGAATCCGAAGTTTCTATATCCACAGTATTTGGGTTCTTCTGTTCTTCACTTTTTTGATATAATACATCTATTACTCCTAATTGAATTCCATGAGTGTAGCACAATTGCTGATTTGCACCAATAGATTTTCCCAAGTTTTCTCATAACTGTTGCTCCATCAGTAGTTATGGATACAATATCTTTTATCGGGGATAATCCATGTTTCGTTAATTTAGATTTAAGCTATTAATTAAGCCATTAATTGGCTAATTAATTTCGCCCGTTAGGGAGACATAAAAACAAAAACATATATTATTTTGCTATGTTTGCGATCCCTGAAAATATAGTGGACACAATTTTAAATATTTCTAGTAAATACCGGAAAAACGGTATTTAAACTTGTGAATACCGGTATTACAAAATTGCACAAATGGCTCAAAATACCAGTATTCGGTATCCAGGTATACCGGTATTGCAATCCCTAGTTCTCATAGCTTATCTTCAAGCCAAATAAAATGTCGAATTTCGTTAAATGTAAAACTAAATCGTTGGCTGTAAATTTAGTTTCTTTTGCAAATGTCAATTCAAACACTATAAGAGCCTTGATTCTTTTAATAACAGGGCACTGTGAAACTTACTGAATACTGAGTGTCATTTAAATATACTAATATTTTCAATACCTTTTTCAAAATAATATCCACATAGAAATCAATCAAAATTATATAATTACCGGGAATTCGAATTTTTCTAGCCATGAATTTCGAGAGATAAAAATAACTTAAAGGCATCTTTCAACCATCTCATTAAAGACATACTTTAATAATCTTAAGAAAACTTCACAAAAATTTATATTTTTGTAAAATTTATGTTCAATTTACTAATTCAACTTTGTTGGTCGGTTCGTTTTCTAAGAGATTTTGTTACTTATGAATTTCTCATATATGCCCCTCAGATTAAGTGCTAAAGACCTATGTTTCAACTTCCCCCTCTATAATTTTGCAGGTGATATAGTGATATGCTCTGGAGAGTCATCGCAACAACAAAACACAAGAAAAACGATTCTATTTTCCTTTAAACTCTAATTACAATCATACAGGATTATTTATCATCTGTTCGTTTGGATTCTTAACTGGGGATTTCAAAAATTTTACATAGAGCCATTTGAAAATCTATAATCACTTTATCTTATATTTGTAATAAATACCCTATGAATCATCAATAACTATAATATAGATAATACGTATACGTAGAAAGTATTCTTAGATGAATGGCAGATTATAAGCAATGAACAGGCCACATTAAAACTGATATGCAAAGCTTTCATTCTGAGATTTAAGTTTAATTCATAAAATAGATACAAACATGTATGTTATTATATTTACTGAATGCTATGGGATTGTGTTAGAGTGAAATTCATTAAAAATTTTCCAATAAAGAAAGACTGATTTTCAATATATTTTTTTATGTGTGTGTGTGTGTGTGTGTGTGTGTGTGTGTGTGTGTGTGTGTGTGTGTGTGTGTGTGTGTGTGTGTGTGTGTGAGTGAGTGAGTGAGTGAGTAAGTGTGTATGTGTAATGATATTTTAACTCTTAATTTAATACAAATTAATTTCCAAGATTTTATCTTAATTTTGCCCATCGTAATTTCATTCTAAAATATTCTCTTATTTCGTGATCCAATTCCACTTTTGGTTTAATTAATTTCTTTACAAAAATAATGCGCCATCAGTACTACGTATCAAAATCAAAGGTCACCACGTGTATTGAATTGGCGCCTAACCAGAAATCCTATGTTATATATGACTAGTGATCATTTGTTTCGGCCATTTTTGCCTTTTTTCTTACTTCTGCTTTTGTGGCGCCTGCGCCTTTTTGTATATAATCATGGTTGCCTCTCGAGAGAGAACAAAACGAAATTAAAAATACCAAGTCTCTTCACTGCTTCGAACCTGCATTCTGCTTCAACCGAAAATATGTTACATATATATATAATAACATGTTATCTGACTCTGAATTGTACATACGTTTTTCTAAGGAGTCTACTGCAAGTTCCAACATATTCTATTCTTTCCTCTAAATCTGCAATCATTATTCGTCCTCTTAGGTGTCCTCTGTGATCTCGACAAGAAGGACATTTCCCCCCACATTTGTTTCTACCAAATGAACGCATATCTTATCGATCATTTGGCGGTCTCTGGTATCAGCCGAGGTGAATGAGTTCTTCCGGATAGCTCACGGGTCAGCTGTCAAAAAATGGAAGAAACATCATTTACATAGGTGACAGAAATAGTTGGAATCTGGCGTTCTAAGGTGTGTAATTTCTGGTTACTAAAAGGAACGCTTCGCTTATATTATATTTTATATCATTTCTTAAAGTTTCGTTTATCCAGAAAATTCCTTCCATGTATTAGGGAAAACTTTACAGCATTAAGATTTTTTTGTTTGCCTTGGAATTTGGCGGCAGACCCCTTGATGGTGCCTGAAAAGGCCGCACATTTTAATAATGCCTAAAGTTACCCTTCTTTTCATGAATCAAATAAAATGTTCTCTATCTTAATTATTTCATACTGAGTAATTTGTTGCACAAGTTGTGAGATTAGTTACACTATGTTTCACAAACAAAGCATTCTTAGCTGTAGCTTAAATTAATGAATCCTAAGTCTGCAAATTGATATTGCGTTCTCAAATTGCTTGACTGAGTAACGTTAAATAATTTTAAAATTTTTGATCTCACTTTACTGAACTTCAAGTGCTTCATTGACTGAAGACTCTATTTCTTTTAATAGCGATGCAAAGAAATTCACAAAAGAAACATAATTAAGAATGAAAAACATAAACAGGTACAAAATTGAAAAGGGATTTATCCTGATTTTCATCATTACAACAATTTAATCAATTCAAGGCCCTTTCCTACAGTAATTGTACTGGCACCTGAGTGCCATGTAACCACTTGACACTGATACTCTAAATTTAGCAAAGTAGACATCCATCTCATTGCAGCGATAATTAACAATAAAATTTTGTGATTTAGGAGTTGTAATTCATTTTGAGTCATATAGGTTGAATCAATATCGGTTTGTTATGAATTAACAAGATTATACATATTGTATATTATCCAAGGTTATCCTGAAATTAATTGTATGTAAAATATATAATGGCCTTCAGAGTACCAGCAGTTTTGTTGAAGCTCACTGCTCAATTAATAAAAATTAAGTTAACGAACAGGGTTTATATGATGGATGCTGAGAAACATTGATAAAATTAGATGGATGAATTGTATTTATAATTTTTGAGAAATCTCTTTTTATATAGTAGCCTGAGAAATCTATGAAAATCCTATTTCGTGATTTGTTCAATGAAAGTTTGCTTGGCTTCAGTTTTACATTCATAGATATTGTTGAAAATGTCACAGAGAAATTATTTATTCGCATTGTCAAAATGGCATATGACTGAACAAAGTAAATTAGTATGACATAAAATGTTGCTACTAAAAAGCTTAATGTATCTCGCATTGTAGTCCTAAAACTCTGGGAATGGTTTCATTCTAAAAATTCAGTCTCAAGATGACCAGTTGAAACTCAGCCAGAAACGAAATTTTCAACTGAAGGAGATTGACCACTACCCTAGATCAGTTTATTTCAGAAAAATTCGTTGCATAAAGGACAATAATAACTTATTACGAAGCGAAGATGTTTTTATAATGAAGGACTGCATAAAAGTAGACACTCTAAGAGAGAATGCTAGTGAGGAATATAGGACAAGAGAGCACTTTATCAGGTCCGCACAGAAATAGATATCTATACTCTTCACAAATAAGACCAAATTGACACTGAAACGTGATTCAGATTATATGCTGATATAGAGGGGTAGAAATCATCAGATATTACCAATCCAACTTTGTTGAAAAACATCACGATAGAAGAGATGGAATCATAGATAAAGTTGGAATATGCTTAATCCATATATAAGAGCATTTTCTGAAGAATTCATCTTAATGAAAGAGTATGCCCACCCACCTCGAGATGGTGAGGAATATCTTGAGGTTCATGCTTTGGATAATCTCACTTTTGGATGGCTTTGAATAAGATAACTTTTGGGACCTTCATGGGGGACCGGTCATTACTTCAAGTATTTTTCCAAGAACAATAAATACATTTCAAGATGTGTTGTTTTATGAATAGTCTTTGACTCGAATTTCGGTGTCAGACAACTTATAAAATAATGGAAAAGAAACCCCAACAATAAATTAAAGCTAGAGGAGCTTGCTTATGAGACCTAGAGGAGAAATTACACCCAGCTTACAGCTAGAGTATGCAAATTCAGGTAAAAAAAGTATGTATGTGTCATGTAAAATTTAGATTCTTCGATTTAGTGGCTAAAATATCAATATAGGGCAAAATAATATTCTATTGTTGCCTGCTTTATTTACTTATAATCTACTTTTTATTAACACATTTTGTGCAACCATTCAAATAAAAACAATTTCAAAACTGAAATAGGTTGATTAGGCCCATCTAATTTTTAATATAATGAAATTAAATCTATTTTTAAGTAACAAAAATAAAATTTAATAAAACTTAAACGACTTTTTTATAAGCTACTGGTGGGAAACTTCAAAAGAATTTTACTAAGAAATATTTAAAAGAATTAGTAATCATTCAAAAATACTATGCATTTTAGCCTTATAGTAAGTAAAATTTTATTTCAGGTTTATTTCTTGACCGTTGTAGTTTCAGAAGTGTAGTGACGTTTACTTTCAAACTCAGGATAGTATTTTTTATTCAGCAATTTTGATCTAAAGAACCCATACCCTTGTTTTAAATCCCAGACATACTTAAAAACTTCCGTAATCAATTTTATAACTATTTCTGTTGCCTGTGTGTGTGTGTGTGTGAAGAAATTTTCAACTCTTTTTGTCATTAGTTCCTGTTTCAATTATGAACTTTTAACTCTTGTTTACATTAGTAAGTTATGAGTGGTTTTTCCGATATTGTTGTAGACTGTAAGTTAATAAGATGTATGTGGTCCCTTGCCTCAAAATTCATTTAGTGGTTTGAAGACCCTTTTTAATCTTAAATCTTTTTCTAGAGCTTTTGGCATCTTTTTGCTTGCCAGACATCTAAAAATGTTTTGTGAGTCAAAAAACATGAAAAAAGAAAATATTCTGGGAGTACTGTAAAAACTTTCACTCTGTAGAATTGATTAAACAACAGCCCGAAGTCCAACTTCTAAGTGCTTGAGTCATTATGATTTATATAAAAAAACTTGTGACATTTAAATAATTTTATGATAATGTTTTATAATAAATCCAAAGGGAACATAAAAGTTCTTGACAAATTCATCTATTTTTCACAATTGCGTAATCAAGTGATTCAATGTATTCATATACATACATTTTTACAAATGATGTAATATAAATTATATATTATTCCATAGCCGATGTGTATTTTCGATTGATTGCTAATCATCTTGCATTGGATGTGTTTCCAGACTTTCTACTTTCCAACTCTTGAGAATATTCGTCTGATATATTTATATCTGCTATGTTTCCTTAAGGTCTTCCTGGTCAATTACCAACTTACCGATATCAGCCACTGAAAGAATACGATCTAAACACGATTGTAATCAACAATTGGCAACTTTTGACTATTTTTCAAACGTCTTCCCAATGCGCCACTAAAAGAAGTAGGTTCAGAAATTGGATCGTCGAGGTTTTTTAGGAAACCAAAATTTTTCTAAAAGGCAGTTCGCTTGAATGAAGTAAACTGCTGCTTTTATTTGCGGTACATTCGAACTAACAAACTGTTATATTAGGAGTTCCAATATTTTTTAAGATACCACCAGCAGCTTTAATATTTTTCTCATCACTGTAATTTTCTTTCATAAATTTTGCCATCGATGATGTATGAATTTCCAGGCACCCCATCTGGAATTACATGTCCAAATATATTCAATCTGGCTTCTCCACAAAAGATATGTGTTCTTTGATAGAAATTTTTTATAATTAGCTTTTATAATTATATTTTTCCTATAATTAGCTTTTTGTTTTATCTTTTTGGCAGACAAAACAGAGCGCAACTATGCCTGAAGTGCAAGTTGAATTAATACCTTGAAGGCATTTCTCCATTTCATGTAAAGCCTTCGTTTCATCTATTACATTTGACGGATTTTCCGACATAACAATATTTAAATCCTGCAAAAGAAAACTTGCTAAAGGAGTTTTTACTATACTGTAAATGGTTCTACTGTCATCACTTATGAACACTGATTACCTGGTACCTGTGTCCAAGATAGCAGGGAAGTGACAGTACTTATGCAAGAGTGTAAATATTCGTTATTTAGAAAGCTGAACTGTAAAGAACGGTTAGAAATTTTAAAATATGCATATTTGTTTAAAAAAATCTTCATATAGATTCCCAGAAATCAGAATTTTACATTTTCCCGATATCAGAAATTTTACTGTTGATTAACATTCTTATTTTTACATTTTTTTTATTTTCATTTCTAAAGAAAATTTGCTTTCTCTTTCATTATGTATGATTCATATATGTAATCTCTTATTTAATATTTTTTATTTCAAATTTTATTGAGTTCAGTTTTAAAATACAAGAAATGTATTAATAAAAAAAGTAAACTAGGAGCACTTGAAACCGTTAATAGATTAACTTTGTTTTGTGAAAAATGTATACTTTTTCTTCTAATCCGGTTGATTTAAATTTTACATGACACTGACATAATTTATTTTCGCTGTTACTTTCTTTCTAAAATTTACACTTTTGTTCTTGCAAATAAAAAAATTCTTGTTTATTTATGTTTTTTAAATAATAAATTCACGCAATTGATTAAAAAATTCCAACATTAGTCTTATTCAGGGAGATCTAAATGTCTTTCAATTTGATTACAATCTTTTCGTAGCATTTGATATGAATAATGCAGGTTTGTTATTAGAATATCAATGAGCCTTATTTTACTGTAATTTAACATTTCATATTTAAAAAAAAACTAATATCCCTATTCCTATGAAATAATTTTTAAAAAGAAATAAACACATGACTATTTAAGATCGTAAATTAAGAGTCTGAAAGCAAAGAGCGAGAAACTAAAAGTAGATTTTATTAAGGGAATCAAATATGTGAAACATTATTCAAAGGTTATTGATAGTAGAAATGTTTTCTGATTGATGTTGCCTTCAGCATCCTGGAATGCGGGCCATATACATTCAAACGAAGAATTTACTTACATTTGAGAATTCACATTCCCTAACATTAAGAAAACTGGCAACATTTGTACCTTCAAAAAACTGATTTTTCCATTTTAGTTCTAATTTAATATAATAGAGTGCCTTTGCAGAAATTAGTGAATTTTTCAAAAATTTGTAAATTATCCTTTAAGAATGAATCTATCAGAAGCTCCTATGATAGTAAGACAGTTTTTGGCTTTTTTCTAGAAACACATTTTTCTCAAATTTGGGTACTCATAAAACGTATTCTTTTAATTGCAATTATATGACATTTTAGACAGTATCTATAAACATTATGCTTTTAAAGGCATTTTTATTTTTTCTGCGTAATAGTATTTATCTTTAAAGGCTCTTTATCATGCAAAATATAGTATATTTTTTTATATGTTTGAATTACACGACATTCATTTTTTTTAAATTTTTATTATTAACATATTTAAAATAAAATAAACTCACTGTAATTATTTAACATGTGTGCAGATATTATACTAATTTGGGAGTAATTCTACTCAGAATTATTTTTTCTGAGCGCACCGAATAGTGGTTCGAGTTACCATTAAAAATGTTTGAAGAAACAAATATTATCTACTCTTTTATAATTAAAATAAATTATTTGTTCTGTTTCCCCTAATTTTTCTATCAGATATTAAATTTTACTTGGGAAAAATCACCTTTATTAACAACTGAAATTTCGGCAATTTTCATTATTTGGAACGCCCCAGTTACCTTACTTTAATTGTTTTAATACGTATTTGCAAATGACGAACGGTTTGATTTGGAGACAAAAACTAATGATTAAATAATATAAGAAATTTTTAGCAATATAATTTATTAAAATTATGTGTATAGTAAATGACATGCAATTATAAAAAGTAATTCGCTAAAAAATAATAAAATAATTTGATGAATTAATACAGCTCTGTAGCTCAATCTTGAAATCTAAAGTATATTAATTGCCATGGCTTCAAAGCAAATGAAATAATCATTGAATATAATTTTAATGCCAGCCGAAAATGTATGCACTTCCAGAAATGAATTTTAAAATTTTGTTTTTTTTTAACAGTAAGCAACATTTTGATATTTCATTGCATCGATTTTTACTTGAAATAAATGTAGTTATGCTCTGAAATATAATGCCGAATGCAAGCCGAAAATGTATGCGCTTCCAGAAATGAATTTTAAAATTTCGGGTTTTTTTAACAGTAAGCAACATTTTGATATTTCAATGCATCGATTTTTACCTGAAATAAATGTAGTCATGCTGTGAAATATAAACAGTTTAAATCCAAATATCATCAAAATGGTATAAACAGAATCAAAATTGGTGTTCTTCGGAGGATCAATTGATTTTGAGTTTTTTTCCAAAGTGTCTGTAGATAAAAGGAATATGTCATGCACAAATAACTGAATTATCCTTTTGGAATAAAAAGTTGTATGGATAAGAAGAAATTGAAAATTGCTATATTTTGTTCTCTCAAGGAGATGTCTTGAAACCGATTTTATATTTATCTGGAATTCTATAGAAATGCATTAGGCTAATGTAAAAGTAACAATTGAAGAATATTGAAATTCTTATTAGGGAAATACAACTTTGAATTTTACCTTTTGTGGAAATCCTTTACACACAACTTGTCAAATAACATAGAATGTTACTAGAATAAGAATGCTTTTAGATATTCGCCTCAATTCGTTTGATTCTAAATGCTTTACTACACTTAAAAAAGAAGAATTTCAAAAATGCTCTTTTCACTTATTTTAAAGCATTTTAAGATATTTTTAAATGTTTTATGAAATATTATTTGTAAGAAGAGCCACAATATAGAAAAAATCTAAGCAGGAATTTATTTTTAGCCTTAGAGCCAATTACTTACTGTCAGAGATGAAATTTTCATTAAAATTTAAAGTATGTATCATTTAAGATAATTCTTTTGTAACATTTCGAAAACAAAAGTTCAAACTGAAGACATTTTCATTTTGATTAAAATTCTGTGAAACAAATAACCGCCCAAGAAAAAGCAGGTATAAATGTTCGATATGTGTCATAAATGTCGGAAAGTAGAACGAAGGCTTTTATTTTTAAGTTATGTAAGATACTCATTTTATTATTGCTAAATTGATTTAATGAATCAATGCTATTTTTCTTAACTACAGAAAAATAAGCGTTTTAGAAATGGAACACATCAGATTCAAAACCTTCAGTGAGCATGAATTGTAAAGTATTATATACGGAAGAAGTATAGTTGTGAAGTCTCTGAAAATGTTAGTACAGATTAAAAGTATTAAAATTAATCTGCCATTCTGAGAGCATTATTTAAATTTGTAAAACTAAATTCAAAGATTCTATGAATTACCTCTACATTTTATTTGGTATTGCATGGTTACTATTTCAGATTATTATTGCGAGATCAATCTATATTCGAGTAAAGAAAATTAGCTATTCTTTAATGCCGGTGGCACCCGAAGAATTATTTTTCAAACACATGCTACAAGAAAGTATTTATCATTTTTTTAAAAATTCGCTTTCTTTCTGTTTATTATTTTTCATTCTTAGTATCTGGCAGAGAATTTTTAGTTACAGTTTGCAACAGTTTACAATAATTCTTCTGTTGTGAATATTAGAATATTTTGTAGATTGAAAGTTCTGTATGCAGTATAGGAAAAAAATTTCATTTACCGCTTGTGTACTAAATGCTATTAATACATTAATAATGCTATTAATACACTATTAGGGATGAAACTTTTTATTTTCATATTTCCCTTTAATCCACTTGATTTCAATCACTATAAATATGGAACATATCTTATGTTTAATTAAAAATAAATGATTGCCTCTTAACTATCATAAATTCAGATTTTATGTCAACATACATTTATACAACAACTGTCAATTCTAGCAATAAACGCTATTTCACTCGAAAATTATGTTTCAATTTCTAGTGTTACCTGAATATCTATCTGGATATTTTATCAGTGAACTCTGTATACGAATTTCTGTTTGATTGAATAAAATATGCCTCACTAATACAACAGGTTTCATTAAAATAATACTTCTCATCTATGAAAATACATTCATTTGCATAAAATATTACTAAAAATAATCCAGTACTTTGCACTAAAGTTAGAAATGTACATTCGCGTCTTACATCAAAAGTAACATTTACATTTTGATTTGAAATGCTATTGATTTTAGGGTTACTGGCAGTGCCCTGCTTAAATAAAGGGAGGATCTCACAGAAGCGAAGCCGTTTCGTGCTGGATTAGTGAAGTTTACCTTACAAATAACGCTTTCCAATATGACAGCTGTATAAGTTGTGGTACAGTAACCTGGGAATTCGGGGTCGATTTTGGAGTAGTAACTGTGGTGAAATGGAATCGACCCATTCTCGTTTTGCTAGTTTACTAGTATGTCGTCTTTCGATAAATTAAGCAGAGTTTGTTAGAAGCAGTCGATTCTTAATACTCGTTCAGCAGAGGTTTTCTAATTTAGAGATGATTCAAACTGTGATTAGGAAGTTTAAAATTATAAAAGCTATGTTTTCTGCTATCTAATAATAGAAATAAATTAATCATATTATTTATTTTGTTTATGATTAATTTATCGAAATGTAGATTATGATTTGTTTCATACATATATATGTATTTTTTTTTCGTCGTATGCTTGTTCACATGAACGAAGTTTACTATATGAACGTTTATTTAAAGAAACTATCGTTCATGCCAAATCATTCAAAGCAATAATAACTTCCAAAAACGATTTTAGAAACAAAAGTTTTCAGCTTAGGAAGAAAAGATTTAAATTGCATTTTTCATTCTCTAATTTTCTTAAATTATCTCTTTAAGAAAATGATGAGGGATTAAAGAGCGAAAGAACAATATTTTTTAAACACATTGTGTAAACTATTTCACTAATCTAAAAAATTAATTCTGCTATCATATGTTCTGAACCTCCTAATATTTGCACATTTAGCAATTTAACAATATGAAACTTCTTCTCGGCCGAGGATGGAAGCCTAGCTACCATCTGAGTTCCAAGGCGAATGAAATAATCAAGTTGTACATTTCATAATTTAATTGAAGACAAACAAACATAAAAAAGGCACGATATAAAATTAAGAAGGAAAAAAGTAAAGAGTTCGAAGGGCTGTTTCTGCCCATTTACATCAAGTTAGTTAACATCGCAGAAATTCAGACATTCAGTTACGTCACACACAAACAATGATTCACTTTCGCTCGCTCAAGCTCATGTCCGTGTGACGTCAGCTGGTGGATAGAAGGTAGATGCAGTGCCACCTGGTGGTCCGCGGAACAAGGATACCATATATATATATATATATACACAAAAGTATAAAAATCAAGTTAAATGGAAAAACAAATAAACCAAATAAAAAATATTAAAAAAAGTTTAAAAAAGGAAGAATCCGGCCTGAAGACTTTTTCAAGGGTCACCCTCAGGCAGGGATTCAAAAAAGGGGATTTTTTCTGTTAAGGAAATTCAGACATTACGTCTAATAATGATTCCTTCGTGACCCGAAAATCCCCTGAAATTAGGCCTAAGAGATATACCATTTTAACAGAAAGGAAAATACAAAACAACCAATTAGAAGAAAAACCACTAATAAGTAAAAATACAATAACAAAAAAAAACACCAAAATATCATAAACAGACACAAAAGAAATAACGACAAGGCAAAAAACATACCTTCCAACAGTCCAGAAAATCCCAAGCTATCGATTGTGATTCCCGCCCATTAAAAACAAAGCTAACGGCAATTTAGGTAAAAATTGTAAGCTCGCAGCGCCACCTATTGAGTGATATAATATGCAAGGAAAGTTCTATTTTTTATTTAAGCCAAAGGATTAATCCCAAACCATACCTTGTTTAATCAAAAAATTGACATTACAGTAATTTTTGGGAAATTCATTTTTAATTAAATTATTAATGAGGTTGTTTGATGCTTCAATATAGGAGTTTTTATTATTGCAAACCTTTTTGATCCTGTTAACTTGTGAGAAAATTAGATTTTTTAAAATTTTAGAGTTTAGATTGGAATGGTAGTTACATAGTTTTGTTATTTTGAAGTTGAATTCGTCCCTTTTATCGAATATACCAACTATTGTTTTATCATTATCAATTTCGATTTTTAAATCCAGAAAGGTAGCCTCAAGTTGATTTTTATTCGTTTCTGTTAGAATTAAATCTTTTGGATAGCAATTAGTTACAATATTAGTATTGTCGAAGTCAATCAGAAGTAGATCATCAATATATCTCCACCCGTTTATCAAATTATATTTAATTATTTTTTTCTCATAGTAATGTAGAAAAATATTAGCCAAAGCACTTAGCCGTTCCCATTGGAATGCCCTTAACCTGTTTATAAAAGTTAATACCATTAAAAACGTAATTTTCAGTAATATTAAAATTACATAACTCAAGCCAGTTATTTTTAGGAATGATATCTTCATTTAAATATTCGTCATAGACAAAAGTGCAGACTTTTATTAATTTTTCATGAGGTAGATTAGTGTACAAATTTTCGAAATCAAAAGTATTAAGTTTATTAATGTTATCTTTAAGAAAATCTAGAATTTCTTTGTTACTAGAAATAATAAAGTGTTCTTCATCTTTTATTTTGTCCAGGATAATTTTTAAGTATTTAAAGAAATGTTTACCCGTATAGTAATTATAACTGCCAGTGCTACAGGTCACAAATCGGAATTTTAATGGATTTTTATGAAATTTGACTGTTGGGAATAAATAAGGATAGTTAAGAGAGCAAGTCTTAGTTTTGGTTTTTTTTGCGAATGCTAGCATTCTTTTATCTAATTCTTTTTTCCCGATGTTCTTTAACAAATAAGTTGCGTTAGAGTTATATTCATTAATTAAAATTTCTTTATAATGATATTTACAAATTAAACAGAAATTATTTGCTGATTTATCTATTACTGTAATAACAAATTTTTCTTTTAAATTTTTTATTTCGTTTTTCAATGTTTTATTAAAATGAATCCCGCGTTCTTTAGATCTGTCAAAATCAAAATTCATTTTTATTTTTATTTCCCTTAAAATTCTCACCTTCCATTCTCTGAAACCTTCCGCAGGCCAATGGTATTTTCTAGATAATTTGGCAATAAAAACATCCAAATCATTACCAATAGAAATCAAGATTTTTTCATGGTTTATTTTTTCTCTTAATCTAAATTTTGTACCTCTTCCCATTAAATCTCTTAAAGAGTTGGATTCAATAATTTCTAAATTACCTGTAATAATATGACCTTTATCAACATCTATAAAATCTTTATATTTTTCTTTTTTACAGTAACAATCTGTAATATTTATTTTATCTATCTAAACTACCTGTAATAATATGACCTTTATCAACATCTATAAAATCTTTATATTTTTCTTTTTTACAGTAACAATCTGTAATATTTATTTTATCTATCTAAACTACCTGTAATAATATGACCTTTATCAACATCTATAAAATCTTTATATTTTTCTTTTTTACAGTAACAATCTGTAATATTTATTTTATCTATCTAAACTACCTGTAATAATATGACCTTTATCAACATCTATAAAATCTTTATAT
>JAPMOR010005351.1:43135-55366 GCA_026543865.1 Argiope aurantia
GTGTGTGTGTGTGTGTGTGTGTGTGTGTAAAGAGAGAGAAAATAAGATTGATGAAATTAAAATTTAAACAATAAATTGTAAAATATTAAAATATTAAACTCCAATTAACTAATTGATATTTCAGAAGGATACAAATGAGTCAATAGTAGTTATATTCTTAAGGAATTTTCGCAGGATAAAATATTGTTAATAAAAAATGAATTAAACTATTTTTAACACAAAAATATTATTAAAGAAACATCTTTTTTAAAGCTTATCAAGTTGTTTTTGCAAAATATTAATTAACTTTTAAGTCAAAATTTTATAGAGCGTTTTAATACTTGGTTCTTAATGTTACTGAAAAAATAGAAGCTTCTATATAAATAAATTACTTGAATGTGTAATCATTCGAAAAATTGAACATGGTATCATTACTTGTGAAATAAATATGTAGTTGATCCAAGCATATGCCATTAAGATAATAAATGATGTTTTCAAAAATTTGGCTTAAAATTGATAAATCACAGGCAATCTTCTGACTAAAAAGGGAACGGCAGGCATTGAATTGAATTTTCAAAAGGATCATAGACTCAAGACCTTGGGATTGAAAAAAGTTTATTTTGATATATTACGATATCACTGCTTCGGTGTTCAACATTTAAAAAATATTCATTTTTGTTTGAAAATCCTAACAAATAAGCGTTTTATAAGAAAAGAAGGTTTAAAACCTTGTCATGTCTTATTATATACATTAGGATTTTGTGTATGGTATATGAAAGATACATCATACGACGAAAAAAATCAAACAGAATTTTGCTAATCAAATTGTTTCTTAGGAACGCTTTCATAAAACTAAGCAATTAGATAGCCCTCGGTACTTGTAATAAAATTGCTAAGAAAGAAATATTTATAAATTTGCTTTAATTTTTCAGTTATCATACATATTGTTGAATACCTTAAAGATATATATATCTATTTAAAATATCAAAATACAGTTGAGATGCATATTGTGTTTGAAATAATTTAGTGATGATCATTCAACTAGGAAAATGAAAATTGCGAATCTTAATATTCTGAAAAGCTATGGCTAATGTTTCACATTATAATTTTAAATATAGAAAAAATAATTCTCCAAAAGAAGAAATGACTGAAATTCTATTCTGCTTGGATTGAAATATATCATTTCTGATGAGTATTGAAATAAATATTTTATTAAAAAAATAAAGAAGCATATGAAAATGATTCATTTTTATAAGCTTTAGTCCAATTCTTTTGAATTCCAATTTGTGATGTAATAGTATTTATTTAAAATAAAAATATATTTTGTCTATGTGCAAGCCTAATTGTTAGTTAATTAAAATACATTTAACTAATTAATTCAAGCACGTCATATTTCCATTAAAGAACAAATTGAAATGATAAGATATATTAATAATAGTATTTGATTGGCAAGGTAAGTTTTCTACTATCAGCCATGATAAATATCTGCTTCCGTAAATAGTTAACAAATCTTGGTACTGATCACTGATTGGTAAAGCAATGTTGGATACGAACGAAATGAAGAGCTGTTATCGTAGAGTCCAATGATCAATTATAGATATGCTTCGCAACAAAATCTATAATAAGTGAAACTAAATAGAGCGTTAAATGTTATGAAAACAGTTTGGTTATAATAGTAATGACTGCTGCTTATTTAGTCGCATAAATTATTTTTTGTCCATCAATAAACATTTTTGGCTGTTTCATTCTTTTTATTAATAAGATCTTGGTTTTATGAATAGCAACTAATTATATATATCCTGCATGATTCAAGGTTTTTGAAAGTTATGGTTTTGCAATCATGAACTTCCATTTTTAGTTCTGGGGTTCTCCCTTTTAACAGTTTCTAAATAATAACCCAATACGAAAACTAATGGGTGAATTTGAGTACTTAGTAGATAACGGAGAATAATATTAATATAGAGAGTTAACAGTTAAGTGGATGTCGTTTTAAATTTTATTTTCAGAAAGAAATACTTTATAAAACAGTATACAGGCAAAAGGACTTTGCAATGGAAGGAATCCAAAGCGAAATGCTTACACTCCTATGTCAAATATTTTCAAAATGAAAATCTCAACCTCCTGAAAAATATTAATAATAATAATTGAAGATTACGTTTCAGTGTTGAAGCTAATTTAGATAAATTCAAATTAAAAAAAAATTAATACTTATTGAAATTTGTTTTTGAAATGAATCATGTTTGCATTAACAATGCAATGTTTGCAATGTAAAATGATTCTGTTCGTTAACCAGGGATTTCTTCTGAATATGTTTAGCCTTAGAACTGCTGTGGTCTACGAGAACGCACACTCCAATGAAATTTTCTAATGAAAGTATTAGTATGAAAATCTGCCAATATATTCAATAGATATTATATAAATATGTTTTAGAAATTTTCAAAATATATTATTAGTGAAAAATGTAATTGTGTTTGAATATGCAATTTTATTCTCAAATTTCATATTGCAAAAAATAATATTCTTGGAAAAAACATATTACCCTTTACTTTTTTAATCATATTTATTTTCCGGTATACCAAGTTATATAAAAACAATATAATGGAAAATTCAACAATTATATGAAAAATAAAAAAAATGACAGTGGGTAAAGTTGACCCATTTTTTTTATCGGCATCCTTTCTATGAGATTCTTCTGAGGACATTTTAAACATACAGGTTAAGTACTATTATAAAAATAAGCCAGTAAATTCTGTAGATATTTCTCTTGGTATATTAATAAAATTTTGAGACTTTTCAAAACACATTATCACTAGAAAAATTAATTATATTTGAACATACATAACAGGATCAATCGAATGCGAACTTTCATTGAAAAAATCTTCTGCATGATCATCCTCATCAATAAAGTCACTCATTTAAAAGTCTCTAGATCTTTGCTGCATAACTAGGATCTGTAGATTGGATGATATTTCGAGAACAAAGTTTTAGAGCCCTCTGATAAGCCTTGTATAATACTGAAACACTAAAAGGGAGTGCGGTCTCACAGACATCAAGCAAAGAAACAGCTGAAATATTTAAAATAACACCCGCTGAAACCGGTTGAAAAAGTGCAAATGTAGTGAAGGTCATGAAACAGGAACTACAGAGTCAATCCATTCGATTGAGCTAAAAATAAAATATTGGTGATCGAAAATCCATCTTTAGCGGTATGTCAGCGGTCTGATATACAGCACCTCCCCCATTAAGTGTTCAACTAATAAAGAAAAAAAACGTAACTATTTGAATATTTGAAACATTAACTGTATTTTATTTCATTAATTGTATTTAGATTTTGGATAACAAAATCACTAATTAATTTTATGGAAAATTTAAATATTTAATGAAAATAGTTAAATAATTAATAGAATTAAAATAATTCATAGAATTTTTTTTACGAATAACAGATTACTTCTTCTATTGAAATAATTTTACAATGAGCAGTATTAAACTCAACATTAAAAAAATGGAATATGAATTCTTATGTATTAAAACATAAGAATAAATTCTTTTTCCAATGAATTTTTTATATAGATTAAAGAACCTCTTATGAATTACTCATTTCCATGTCGTTTCATTGCCGTCGTGATTCTGCTTTGTATATACAGAACAAAAGGAGCAAAGGTGTTTCGAAATATCGTCATGATCCCATTTCTAATCAGATGAAAATTTTCTTCGAATGCACGATGAGTAGATCTATTTCACATTTCCAATCCAAATAAAGTACAACTATAGTGCCGATTATCTGAGAATATCTCATGTGGGGAATGTACATTGGGAGGGTTACGCTTCACTAAACTGATCTACCTAATAAACTTCAAGTATCCTCCTTTTCTGCTTCGTTGTTTTGTTTTTTTCTTTCAGAAATTCATTTACGGAAAACTAAATTTGAGCATTCAAAAGAATTTGACAAGATCAAAAGATTAACAAATATTAAATTTGGTAAAAAATGGGTAATCTAGCTTCAGTTCTGAAAACCATTATCTTTGACAGACAAAGGACGAGGACAGAACAGAATAGTTTGTCAAATCGCCCGTTCGAAATAATTATGTGTATTAGAATTTTAATTTCATGGAGAAGAATACATTTTGGTACAGTTTCACTGCTATGCCGTACATGAAATATTGCCGTTAGTGGATCCATGCATAAAAAGCATAAAATATTTCATTTCAAATGAATGCAAACCATTCTTTCTATATCCTCAGACATACTAAATGCGATATAGTATCATTAGGGCATGGTGAATTATTAATTAAACTGAATGTTTTCAAAAAGTATATTAATTTTTGTCAATTCTTATTTTATCACGATGAACATAAAATTTGCAATGAATGGATATACTTTCTTTAATAATAATTTCTGATCACTAAAGATTATATTGATTCCTTTTTATATAAACCAAAACTGAATATAGTAGTATTATTCGTTATAGAAAAGGTTACCGCATATCGGGGGAAGTTGAAGTTTTTTGTACTTTATAAAGTCCTCCGTTATTAATTAATACTTTGTAAATACAAACAGAATTTTTGGTAAAACTCATGAAAAATTTGAATTCTTTGTAAGAAAACACTAAAATGTTCAATAATGTGTTAAGTATTTTCTGAATATTTTGAATAACATTAATGATGAAAAATCGTTGAGTGAAAGAATATTGAATATATATTGATTTTCAAATGACCTTTTTTCAAGTATTTAATAATAAATATTTTAATTCATTCTTTAAAACCGCTATTTCTTTCATTAAACTTACATTTAATTTTAGTTTCAAAAGAGCATGCGACATAAATAATTATAGACGATGGCTAGAAAACATATAATTCCTGTCTTTGAAGTAAAAATCAAACGTCTTTTGTGACAAAATTTTCTCTTTAAATCTTTTAATATTAAGTGAATCCGCTTATTAGCAGAAAGCGAATTTTTTTTTTAATTTAATGAACATGTAGTGCAACTTGAAGCTGATATTGTCAGTTTCAAAGGATTTTCTTCTATTCAAGTCAATCTATAGAGCTTTAAGAAAGCAAGAAAGCTTCATTATTCTATTCTATACCTTTTTCATTCATTCTAAACTGATCAATGAAACTATCAAACTATCCTCTGCTAACTTCTTTAAAATTAATGATCCTAGATATTCGCAATGAAAATTAACTACGTTATTTTTTAAATTTAATATTGTTAATAATTGTTGCTTTATGTTTGAAAATATTGTAATCACAAATTAAAATAACTAAGATGAGAGGATGTTTTCAAACTTGAAAATAAATTCAAAAATGCCCGAAACTTTGCGAATTATTTCTGAGAACAAAACAGTATGTTTTTCTAGTTGAAATAAATGTTTTCAGCAATTATTTTCAAGAAGTAATGTCTTAAGACCCTAGTCAAAAGAAGTATTATGATTAAATGTCTCTCTAATATTAGAGAATTCAAAGTTAGAAGAACATATTTGAAGGAACTTATCCTTGAATAAATCAAGGTAATCGTTTACTCATGACCCCTCAAAGAAATAGTTTAAGCGCCGCGTATTAAACTTTAAGGATAAATTACTTTCGTCTTGTGCAGCAAAATAGCAAAACTAAAATAAATCTCATAAGATGTAAGCTCTCTGTGAAAGATCAAGATGGAAGTTTGAAAGAATGAGAACAACATGTTATGCGATTGATCATCTGGCTTATCAATCAACCTGTCCGTAGCATGGTCTTTTCAGCTAAGCAACGCCCAGATAAAAATTTCCTATTCAACCAGAACAATTCTGCTGGTTCGGAAAAAATTGAGAAAGAATTTTAAAGAATTAAGGCAAATCCGATCGTAAAAGAAAAAAAAGTGGAAAAAAATGTACGTGAACAAAGATTATTGTCCTCTTTTATAAAAAGATGGTGTATGCATATATGCTTATATATACATAAAGGACATATTTTACGAAAGTGTCCCATATAAAGCGCTATAAAGATGAAGCAATGATTCGATTTATTTTCTTGGAAATGTAATATTTAATACTGAAATATTTGCATTAAATGAATTATGGTATGAAAGACACATTCTCGGAATTCATCCGGAAGTTTTTAAATAGTCAGACAGAAAGTTTGTTATTTTTAAGAAAAAATTATTTTTGTAAGGAGCAACTTAATAATTTCCAGAAAAATGACTACTATTTAAAGATATTGAAGCTTATGTTTTACCATTAAAGTGCAGAAATCAGTTAATCTGCAAATTAACTAGGGTGATCCATTAAAGCGCGGAAAATTGTTTTATTTCTCAAATTCCCTATGAAATCTGCGAATTACCTAGATAATCTGCACATTACCAACTAGACACTTCTTAATTTGCACATTACGTACTAGGCACTCGTTAAAGGTAAAATAAGATTTTTGCTGGAACAGTAGCAAGGTTTTTGTATTTGTAAATAAAATGTTGTTTATTAATTTTTGTATTCCTAAAGAATCACGTTAATACAATCAAGCAAACAACAATCTAGTTGATAATCAATCATCAATCAATTTAAAAATTTTGAAACAAATAATCAAACGGTTTAACATTTTTATTACAATTAAGGAAATGAATATACGAAACATATGAAAAAATTATGTTTTCTTATTAGTGCAAACTAAAGATGGGTTATACTTTGAATTGCATAAGTATTGGTTTCTGTAACAAGTGCACCTGTCTGCGTTACATTTAGATTCGCAATCACACATTTTGAAACCCTGCCCAGTACCAAGCAATTGTTTTATTGCTATTTGACGTAACGATATTTCTACAGCAGGGACATTTCTTTAAAAAAATCTCAGTTTGCCAATATTGAATTCAGATCTCGCATACAATTATTTTGAAATACCCATTTTAGTACCAAGTTTAAAAAAACATCCTCTGTTTTACTAAGAACCACAGACAAAATCGAGAGGCCTTCAGTTTTTGAGTCTGGTACTTTAATTTTAACAATAACACCTTCATTGATATTTCGATGTTTTGCATTAGAAATTGCTAAAATTTTCTTTGCTTGCTTTTCCAAACCTTTCTTGACTTCAATGAACTGCATTTTCCGATCCATATTTTTTTCACAATATATTCTTACCATACCATTCCTCATTAGGGTCTCTTTTACAGCAAATTACGTGAAAAAACATGTCGCACGATTTACACTTGTGAGCACCTGCTGCTGCTTTTAAACAAGCAGTACGCATCATGCATTGTGTATAGTCCTTTTTACAGGTTCTGTACGAAACTGTGATTGCGATTTTGTTGAAGTTGAGAGTAATGGCTTCTTCAACATGCAGAGGTGATTCCTTGGTAACTGAATTCATTGTGTCCTCAATCAACGATGTAGAAGGCAGTTTAAAATTAAGGAGAAAAAAGGGTAAGAAAATTAGAGAAACAAACTTTTGTACTTGAATGCTACAGAAGCCGCTAATGTGAACATCATCAAGTTAAAATGCGGAAAACTCTTCCGCACTTGAACGGAGCAAACCAATTAATATGCAGATTAGTTAGGTAATATACACATTAACGGCTTTCAAACTTTAACGATAGCATAAGTATTCTCTTCAAACATTTTCCCCTTAATTTATTTTTTGTATAATTATGATATCTATAGAAATAATCATGATTACTATGTTAACTAGAAATAAGGATACTATCACCATGAAATAGTGAATAAAGAAGCATAAGTCACCTAATTTAAAGGCTCAATTCAAAAGCGGATCAAATGGTTTCATGGAAACATGCATACAAAGTTCATTTGTATAAAATGGAAAATTCAGCTATTTTGAAAAATTCAGCTAAAAAACAACTATTTTTGACATAAACATAATAAAACTTAAGATTGAAGTATGACATAATATGAAATTCAAACAGCTATAAATTGACCTATAATTAACAATGAAAATTTGATTTTCGTTACAAATGTCAACAAACAATTATTTTTCTAACTTAACAAATACATATCTAACACAAAGGAGATATGTGATACGCATGTTTTTATTAGCCTTTCAAAACGAAGAAATAATATTTCTCACATTCTCATTTTTTCAAACATATCAACTGAAATGTCTTTAATAATTTTTATTTGGATATCAATGGAGTTTATATATTTCTTCATATTGTCAAAAGAAAGTTTTTATTTTTGATTCTAGTTTTGAAATTCCAGGAGAAAATATTGGAACATAACATCTTTACCGAAAAGCTTTCTAAATAGCATTTTTTTTTTTTTTTTTGGAAAAATAGCTTATCAGGTGATGATTTAATTTATAATGTAAGGTCAATAACGGAGTAAATGGAGAAAATTTAATTACGTATGCCGTTTGATGGTTGAACTTAAGGCTAATGTTTGCTTTCCCTTTCGATCTGCTTGAAAATGTAGACTGTAATTAAAGAGAACGCCTTTATCGAAACAAATTTGCCTAAAAAAGTGTCAGAATATCTGAACGAAAAATGTGTTCAAACTCCTACACGGCGAACATTTTAATTGAGTTTGGTTGAAGGCAGATTGACAAGAAAGCATTTTGAGATGTTATTGTATCAAGAGCAGTGCTAAGAAAAGCGTTTAACTATTAAATATTAAAAAGATTTTGGGAGCTGTTATATCATTTTTTCTCAACCTTTCAGGTTTTAGGAAAAAAAAATGACAAACCGTGGCAAATATCTACCATGTAGATTTCTTCCAGATTTTGATAACTTTAAATATATTTAAAATATTCCTGAAACAGAAAGGATTTATATATTAAATATTAAATTTGGAAATTCTTTATTCTTTTGAAGTCTAAAATATAATAATGTCAAAAAAGAATTAATTTTTCATAATTTTGAGTTTATGCAAGAATTTAAAGATGGAAAATTTAAAAATGTTACTTTCAAAGCCTTTTTTAAGGTTTCTTTAATAACTTGATGATGGAAATTTATATAAAGCGAAGATTAAATATCAATAAAAGTGGAATGAGACTATATATTAATGATAAATACATACATATAAAGAGAGACAAAATAGTATTCAAACAAAAAAGAAAAAAGGAATGAACAATATAACAACATTGCGTATATATATATATATATATATATATATATATATATACACTCATTATTTATAAGCATTATTTTATATGAAGCAAATGCAGTTTGAAGACAGTGCAGGTACTTTTGATTTCGTGACGTCGTTTTATTTCATTTTAAAGAAGCGAGCATATATACAAGCAATATGCACACAGAACGATATAGAAAGGAAATGAGGAAAAGGCTGTTGGACATTTTATCCCTGGTCTTATATAACCAGATAAATTGACAGGGAAAATATTTCTTCATAGTGCTAATATATAATGAGATTTCGATAGGGATTTCCGTTACACGTGTCGGCGAGGTAGGGGAAACACAGGGAGATTTTAAAAATAATTTGTCTCATCAGCGGTATTTTGTCTCCTCACGTGGAGTGATAAAAAACTAAAGATTGTCTCTATTTGGTGAGGAATGCCTCTAAAGAATACATGCACAGAGTGTCCTTTAAATAGTAGAAGGCTCACCAAAATTATCAAATTGAATGTAGAATAAGGGAATGACAAATTGAACTTATATAATAGTAATAAATCAACATAGTTCTGATTTTTGTATGTAACACTTCAATCTGAAAATACTATGAGATTCAAAATACTCTTATTATAACATAAATATTCAAAACAAATGATATAAAAATGTGTAATTGTAAAAGAAAAACGTTAACCCACTAGTTAGCCAATTAGTGGTGAATATTTCAACCTTTTCCACCAAATTTCTAGTAGTGGGTGAAACTTAATGACCCAAAATTAGGGCATCAAAAAGGGGGACGTAATTCTTATTCTCTCTCTACTCTCATCCGGGAATATTTATTTCGAAAGTGGAGAACAACATATCCGGAATAAAAATAGAAAGAGATAGAAATTAATTCTGAGGTTCACCCTATACTCATATCTCAATAAGACTCAGGTATTTGAATTTATGTTTTCATGCCACCTATTCAGCAATTTTACATAGCTTCTCTTGAATTAATTAAGTAGAGACAGTGGAATTGGATCAAGAAATAAGAGAATATTTTAGAATAAAGTTACTAGGAGCTAAATTAAGATAACAATTAAGATATATATATATATATAATGATATTTAAATCTCTTAATTTGAATTTAATTTTTATACTTCTGATATAAAATGATGAATGGGATTTCTGTATTAATGTTTATATAATATGAAATTAAGTTTATATAATATTAATATATATATATATATAATGATATTTTAATCTCTTAATTTGAATTTAATTTTTATACTTCTAATATAAAATGATGAATGGGATTTCTGTATTAATGTTTATATAATATGAAATTAAGGGAAACTTGGGTATCACTTTTAATATGCCTTTAAATTTTAGTTTCTTACTTGACCACCACTGTAGGGTATGGATGTGTGTCGAGTACCCCTACATACTTGCACGTCTTGCAGTGGAGGGGGGGGGATTGTAATGATATTTTAAAGTCTTAATTTCAATTTAATTAATTTCCAGTATTTTATCTTTGGTTTGGCCCATAGTAACTTTATTCTAAAATATTCTCTTATTTCGTGGTCCAATTCCACTTTCTCTACTTAATTAATTCAAGATAAGCTTTATAAAATTGCTGTATCGGCTAAACGCCGTCACTTTCACACCCTCGGTGAGAAGGGGTAAAAAATGTCCAGTAAGCACATTCTTTTTAAATGATCCCTATGTTTCCCTTACTTGTGATTGACATGCGTCAGAAATCCCCATCGGAATCTTATTAATATTTTAGCACTATGAAAAAATATTTTCCCTATCAAAATCTCAGGTTATATAAGACGAGGGATAATTTATTTATCTCTTCTTCTCGACTTCCGCTTTTATGCTGCCCTGCCCTGTCCGCCTCTCTGCTTGTAAATTATTATGCTTTTCCGATGGATTAAAATGAATTTAAAAATGTAAAAACTATCTTCACTGTATTCAGACTGCGTCCTGCTTCACATAAAATAATGCTTACATATTTACAGGATAGTTTCCTGTGAAAAATTATGAAATTAACTAAAAGAATTAAAATTAAATCGGTGAAAAAGAAAAATGAATTATGCAATAGCTCTTCACCGACGCTCTTCGTTCCAGCCAGCCGTCTCCTGTTTCTCCGTGACCGTTGTTCGTCATGGCCAGTCGTCTATAGTCTCTCATGGCAAAGCTTCGCAGCGTCTTTCCATAACAACCGATGCAATATTCCCTGATGTACCGTGCCTTCCGTAACCTGAGATATCATCCGACATTCTGGCTTTGTGTTCAATAGATAATCCTTGTGTTTGTGCTTCATTCGTCATGTGAGTTCTCCTTATATCTTCAAGGAGTTGGGGCTCCTTGTCATCATAAAAAAATTCTGGCTCCTTACTTGTGCTGAATAATCCCGATCTCGACGTCATTTCCTTGTTATATTATCATCACCACAATATAATACTCGCTAGTGGTCTCCGGTGCCAAACTGAATCAACCAGATTTTCAAAATATCATTTCTGTTTTACATTATCACCAAAATATACTTAACCCCTTCCGTTTACTCTCCAGTAGTCTACAGTGCCAGTTCCAAAGATCAAAATTGTCTTTTTGTGATTAATTGAAAAAATGATTATTCTTCAAAAAGTGATCAGTGTTTAAAAAAATCATCCATCAGCTGACTCAACGAGTGAAATTCAAAATTTATATTCTGTACTTATGATTTGATTTTAAATTGCATTTTTCTGTTATAATATAATTGCAAATAATCATTTTATATCATTATTCAAAATATCATGATTATTAGTTTAAAATATTGAGTTTTTAAATTTTTTCTAATCTATTATTTAAAAATTATGCATACAGACTTTGTGAATGAAAAAAGTAACATGCCAATATTCTTATATACTTAATAATTAATGGCACATGATAATTAGACTAAGGTAGTGAATACCTCAGGGGAAATTGCTACACCCCTGACAGTTATTGAGCTGCCTTCTATTATCACTACTTGTTTTTTTCACAAAATACAAAGATTTTTTTCTTCAATTCCAAAATAGCCCTAGTGTTGCCTCAAACGGGACGTTAATATAACTAAACTAACTAAACTAAAATCACATAAAATAATGCTTACACACACACAAATGTGTGTGTGTGTGATCACTTTTTGTATGTATGTATATATATATATATATATATATATATATATATATATATATATATAT
>JAPMOR010005351.1:58124-93870 GCA_026543865.1 Argiope aurantia
TATATATATATATATATATATATATATATATAAAGAAATATTTTAAGAAATTAGTAAGAAATATTTTTTAAAACGAAACTAAAAGTAAAACTAAACGAAATAGTTTCGGAATCGCAAGTAAAAATTATTTCTTATTCAACTAAAACCAAAAAAGGAACAGGAAAAACATCATACTATTTAGAGAGCGCAAATGCAGCTACTTTTAAAACACAAATGAATTGAGACAAAAGTAATAAAAATTAAGTTAATATTAACTCCTTACGGTTTTATGTACTTAAATGTATATATATATATATATATATATATATATATATATATATATATATCGCAGATTTATGTTCCATTATTGTAGATTCAGATCTACAAAGTGAATATGACATCTGTAAATATTAAGAATTGTTACACTAAAGAGCGATTAATGCTTCTTCAGACTGTATGTCCTTAGTTTATGAAACTGTTACTTCTGAAGAAAGCAAACGAATGTGTCTCTCAGTAAATTCTATATTCATCATTACATATCACAATTATAATATAATAAAATAATATTTATATATAGTTGTATATCAATAAATTAAACACATATTTATTAATTATTTTACTTATTTATTCATTCTCATTCATTCTTCGAATATATTTTTTAAACAGAAATGTATAATTACATTTTTATAAATGAACTGCAGTCAAAGTTAAGAGATTAGGTTAATAAACATAAATAGAAGTATTCCACATTTTCAATTTTTTGCTTTATTTCTTAGAATTATCTTCACAGATAACTTTATATTATCTTCAAATGCTTAGTATAATTTTCTGTATGCTCGAGGATAAAGAAAGCTCGCATCAAATGCAGTATTCAGTTCGTTTTGCATTTTACATGCTTTGATGTCTGCAAATGACTCAGATAAAAGTTTAGTATATCTGTTAAATCAACACATAAATGAAATGCAATACCTTTTTTTTATCATAATAAAATTAGATGACGAAGTAATTTATTGACTTATATTATAATTAAACAATTTCTTAGAAAGTATAATATATTTATTTATCCATTGGGAATCCCAGTTTATGATATAAAAAATAGATTAATTTCAAACCTATTGGAAGTCTTCTCAGTCTAATAAAATTCCCATCCTTTCTCTTGACCCTGCATGAAGGAACTCTTTCTACGATTATTTAATCAATCCGATTCTTAGTCTCGTTTTAAACAGAAAAAAATGTAGAAACTTTGATATAGGTTTTTATCTAATAAATTATGTCGTATCTCTCTAATTATGTCTTAAAACAGTTTGATGAAGCAAAAATCGAGTTAAATCTTATTTCTGGTTATAAAGCTTCTCGATTTAGTTATCAAACTACATTGAGGGATTTATAAGTATTCGACCAAATCCGTAAAACTTGTTTGATTTTCTTCTAGGAACTAGGGTTTTAAATATTTTCTAGCTGATTTACTGAGCAATATATATCGAAGTTATAATTTTCTTGAAGTCTTTTATTGCATTTCTCAATTTTTCTTTAGATCAGTAAAAAAAAAAAAAAAAAAAAAAAAAAAAAAAAAAACGCTTTTGAAAGCAACTCCAATTTACTTCGAGAATTTGAAAGATTTTCCTTGGAAATGATTGAAATAACGAAGAAAAGGTGAAAATATTTTGACAAAAACATTTCTAAACATTAAATGGCATTATTTACATTGAAAATTTTTTAAAGATTCTTTCCGAGAAAATGTAAAGTGTTATATGAACACGCGTTTCCGGAAAATGCAAAGAAATGATTTTTAAATATGAACAATTTTATTCATCATATCTTAGCCGAATTTACGCAATTCTGAAATACTCTTATGAGCCTGAAGATTTGAAACTTGAGACCAGATTTGTTTCTTTAAAGATATTTGCTTTCTGATGTTTTTTTCTTTGTAAAATTATACCGTTGAAAAAAGCGAAGATATTTACGAGCAAGAAAAATTCTGGAAATTTATCTGATATTTGCTAAGAGTTTTAATTAATTTTTTAGACTTGCATTTATAATCATTAAATCTTTTATTAAAGAAATAAAAGCATGTGTTTGATCTTTGCGTAAATATTTTGATTAATTGAATAATAAGATCAATTACATCCTTTGATCAAATTGAAGAAATTTATATACACTCTGGCCTGTAAAATTCAGTTATGGGCTGCTTTTAGATGCGCATTCATGAAATCTGCAAGTGCGACTTTTAGAGTGCAGCAAGACGGATATGATTCTGTATTTATTCAGATTTCAGGAACCAGCCATCCTAGGCTGTGTTAGAGATGTAAGACTTTAACACTATATGTGCTTAATAGTGAAATACAAACTAAACTTAAAAGACTGTATTCCAATGTTCTCTACAAGTCTTAGTGCAAGTCAAATTAAAGAAAGCATGTTTTCTTTAAAAATCAATTCGGTAAGGAGCGAGAGAACGGGTAGAGTATGATGACGGCAGCACACGAGGATGGTTTCCTCTATAGCCAGAATTCAACTTCATGAAGCACCTATATAGAGTACACTTGCAACCAACATTAGAAAACTCCAATAATCTTCACTTCGATTAGAAAAACAAACAATACTAAGTTCCCAGAAAACACGAATGAGTTTTTATTCTTCCCAGTTATATATCAAGTTAATATGGATGAAATCCGTTAAACATGTAGAAAATTGATTCAATCTTATAAAAAATGAAAGGCAGAATATATGATGTTTGTTGCATGAGACAATTATTGATTTGGACGAAACTATGCATTAGAGTAATAGTCCAATTATGTGGAAATAATTAATTGACGTCTTAAAGTTAAGTTTTTTGTATTATTTAAACTAGAACTCATTAATTAAATACTCACTTCATACTTATAATATATAAATTATACTTTCAACGATTGCACTGAAATTTAGTAAGTGCTCTCCGTCACTTGTCTATTTCTTTCAAAGTACGTATTCTGGTAAATAAGCATAAATATTTTAAGCAGTCAAACTTTTTTAAGGATTATTCTCCATTTTTATTCTTTATTGTATCCTACTTATTTCTTTCAGTTTATCAATGTGGAATTTATTTAAAGTTTAAAGTCTTGAAATAATGTTTTTAGCCTAAGATGCTGCTACTTCCAACGAAAATGTACAATAAACGTGAACTAAATCCTAGTGGGAACAACTGTTATGTAAATGGGGTTAATGATAGTTAAGTAACTATGAAAGTTATTCATTCTGGATTCATGTCAAAATTTTCCTATGATGGGAAATTTCAAAATATTTGGCATGATTTCTTATATTATTTAACAATTAAACCGAAATTAATTGTAAAATTATATTAAATATAATATTTTATAAATTTACATAACCAAATTAAATAATATTTCTTAGAAGTTTAATCGGTATAGGGTAAACTATGTGTGGGACCTTAGCACCCTATAGAAAATATAAATTTATTAAATGCTTCTTATATAAGATATTAAAAAGAAAATGTTACCGACGTATATATGTTTTGTAAAACTAAGAATTGCTTCAACTTGATTTTGCAGAGCTGTATGTCTCAAAGACTACGGGCAAAAGGCATAAAACCTGAAAAGTACAAAGCATACAGCTAGCACATATTTTTTTCAATCACCCTTTGCACGAAATATAAGACTGATCAATTTATTTTTCTATTTGTTTTGAAATAAATAAATAAGATATCCTGAATTTTCAAAAAGTCGAACTAATTTAAGCAAGAAATACTTGTTAAAAAATTTCTTTGATATACCACATTTCTAAAACAACCGAAAAATACAAAATAATTTCTCCTAATCTATAATTTGATTCTTTTTAAGATCGTGTTAAAACCGTAGTATATAATATTTTTTTATTTAAATTATTATTTTATTTTTTCTAGTCTTTTGTGTACGAAATTTTGTATTCTATTTATACTAATATCCCGATTTCCAAATTTGTATCGAACGGACAAGAGAGAGCTTTAATATTTGCATTGTCATTCAGTTTTGAATTATGTCTAGAGTATCAAGTCTCATTTAGGGAAGTTAGTTTAAAATCAATTGCAAAATTTGTACAGACAAGCAAAGAACCGTACAAGAAAGCGAATTAATAAAAGTGCATTAAAAATACATAAGAACAATTTCTGCTCTCTAATTTTTAATTGCCTATTCTGTCGAAATAAAAACAATTAGAGAACAGAAGTTTTTTCATTTAAGAAGCTTATTGTAGATAAAAATACATCCAAAGGTAAAATAATTACATTTGGAAAATCAGTGACTCACAATATATTAAAGCAAAGTACCTTAATACAGAGATAAAATCCTTGCTATTGGAAAAATAAATGGAATTTTGGAGAACAAATTAATCAAATGAGGATAAGCCATTTGAAAAAAAACCATTTGAAGCTTATTAATTGTCCGCATGTTCATATATCAGTAATGAAAAAGAATTCTGAGCAAAATTTCAAGTGTAAGAAATACGAACTTGAATATCATGGTTCCCCATGATTCAAAAGGATTTCAATAAACTTGATATTTTCTTTTAGGTTTTCAATACTTGTGCAGATTTCATAAATTTAGTATTCTGAAAAAACCACACAGTGGAAATGTTTCGAACCCAAAACCGTTTTATTTTCACCTTCGGCATGTGGATATTTTTTTATTTGGTTGAAAAGGTTTTTTTATTTGGTTAAATTAGTATGAATAAGAAGGTTGATTAATTTCCTCAAACTGAAAAAGCCCAAAATTGCCTTTATAGTAATTCTATCAGAGTAAAGAGAGTTAATGGGAATTCTTTAGTTTCACCCCCTCCCCCCCGAATAGTCATAACGTGAAATTAATGAACTTCTTATTCAGTCACAACCAGTATCTTAATTGATGTTGCTGCAAATGAGCTCAGTGTGTCTAGGTTTAACAGAAACCAACAAATCACATTCCACCTGCCACATCCAAATTTTGCAGAAACACAATAATCAATCTTAGTTCAGTCTTAAGTTAGTAATAATGATCTTTAGCATGGTTACCCAGTTTATTAAAATGATTTGACTTCTTATTTTCTGAAAGAGACAGGAAACATTATACAACTTGTAATAAATATTACTTTGCTTTCAGAAGAGTGCAATGTTTGTTAAGTCAAGCCTGGAATAATTATCTTGACTTTGAACAAAGCATCAAGGGTCTGGGAAGAACAGTTTGGATAAATGACTTCAAATGCCTCATCAAGCAATGACTTTGAACTCAATCATTCTTTAATCAATTATATGGTATTTTAAGTCACCCGAAGAGTTTATAAAATTGCAAATTACTTGGCAGGTTATTTCAAATAAAGTTGATTAACTATTTTTGATATTCTTACATAGACCATCTCAATTCAAAATATACCTGTGCTCATTCAAAAGTACAGTAAACCTGATTGACAGGATTTGTTTAGGCCTGCGATTATCTTCAAAATCAGATATGAATCCTATTCAAAGTAAGATATGACTCTTAAATTATGCAGCAGAATAAAAATGCCAAGAATTTCATATAAATTCTGCTAAAAAATTTGGAATTTAGTTCATTCCTGTTTCGTTCATCGCAGTATTCAGAAAATGATGAGATAAGAAATGAAAAACAGAGATCTAAAAATGGCACAACATTTTCTCAATATTTATTGGTTTTAACATAATTTACTAACACATATTTTAATTTATTCTTTTGATATAAATATCTGCGAAAAAATATTTTGAAAAAATGAAATCTTTCTTAACGGTACCTACCTTCAATAAATTTACTCATTAAGTTTCTCAACATTATTTTGAATAAGAATGATTTTCATTCCATATTTCTCCCAGAGCCATATTGTTAAAAAACATGATTATGCAACTGCCTTATAAAATGGTTGAGAAAGCTTTTCCTTTCTTCTGCAGTCAAAACTTTCTATCTAAAGTCATTCTCATGTAATCCATTTTGTGGTGTTTCTCTTCAAAATTGGAGAGATAAAAATATCGATACATCAGTCATTGCCTTTTTTGAATAGAAATGCGTTAAAATAAAAGGATTGAGAAACGGATTGTTTTATTAAACAGAAAAATTATTCTCTGGTCAGTGACTGTTATGACATTGACACGATTCAATAATAATTTTAGTCATTTTCAGGATAATTCCATTTTATACATTCAAGAGCATTATAACTGTACCGTGGAAGCTTTAACTCAAAAATGGTTTCAACATGTCCTTTTTCATCAGCATTTTGTACTCTGCAACGTTCAGGGGGTGTCGATTCAAAGCAAGTCTACTCCGAGTTCAAGAGTTTTGGGGAGGTTTCTTCATTTGATCGCAGCTGTTCATCGGAAGAAAATAAGATCAGCTGTATAGTTTGGCTGTAGTCATTTTGACGTGGTAAATGGATTGGAATGTTATAGATTATTTGGGGTGGTAAATGGGTCTTTTCTTTTATATTTAACATCCCCTCTGGCTTGTTTCAACAATTGTCATTTTTTTAAGTTCATTTCAAATTGGCTAAGACTTATCCACCCTGGCTGTGCGCTAGGCCAGCCATGGGGGAGGGGAGAGATGCAAGTTCCTTTACGCATCTTGCAACTATAAATAGAATGGAAATTATTTACAAATTTAATAAATTATATAATATAACAGTAGGAATAAAATATTTAGAATGGATTCTCTTTAGCTCCGATGTATACGAATTTAAAAATGACATAAATGATTTGCAGATTTGATTCCAAAGGCTCCCAAGGAAATGACAGTTGACTGGTATATTCCTGTGGGTTTACAAATGCTTAACTTTTTTTCCTTTGACGCAAAGCAATAATACACCACAAAACATTCCAGAAGAAAACACATTCATTTTGAAAAAAAAACATATGAAAATTAAAATTTCAAAAGAAGTTTAAGGATATTATGTTAATACTTTTCATATCATTTCCTAATAAAATCTCTTGTTGAAACGCTTTACTATAAATATGGTTTTATTTCAAATGGCTTGAAATTGAATGTGATTCTTCAAATAGAAGAGAAGAACGAATCCGGGAATTCGAAGAGAAAATCATCCAGATATCAAGATATATTGTTATTATTTAGAGAGCAAAGGTACTTAATGGTGTGCTATTAAAATGTTCATAACTTATAATAAATAATGAACTTTTACTTTAAAACTTCCAGGTGCGAATACAATCATTTATTTAAAAATTATGAAACATTTAAATAAATGAACGAAAGAGCCGGATGAAAGATGAAGAGTTTCAAGCTCGAACCAAACATAGAAAATCTAGTCCTTCAGTTGAAAGAAAGAGGTAAAATTTCAAAAGTACAAAAATAAAAGAAACGTTCGATTGAGTAGCAATTAAAATGAAATTCGAATAAAATCAAATGAATTAAATAAGCGACTCCAACGTAACCAATTAAACCTATTACTTAAAAATGAATTAGAATTAAAATGACAATTCAAATTTAATTCTAATTATGACAATTACACATGGCTTCAAATTTTTTTAAAAATTTTCTAAACATAAATGGACACTGCTTGTTTTGTTTTGTTCTGAATCCAATTTCCTGCTTGCCAATCTTACAGTAATATTTGGTCTATTTTATCATTTTTACAAGAGCATTGTTCAAAGTTTTCGGTCTTATGCTAATTTAATTTCTAGCTTTCTAGATTGGTGAGATCGTAACCCGGATCACATCACCTACACGATGACCCAGACGACATCTCTCTACTCCCTCCAAGCAGAAATTTCTTTTTAATTTTATTTACAAAGGCAGGATTACATCTCACACTCCATTGTAAAAGATCTGCTATCTGAATTAATAGCAGCTTTGGACACTTTCCAGCGACTATCAGACCATAAAATTAGTTCTGGCATTTAAACAATATTATTCTTGCCTGTTATATTTTGGAATACTTTGTTTAAGTCTTCATTTTCGAAAATACACACGGAGACTCGATTATCATAGCTGACTAGGTCCATCCGTATCCACCTCATACTGACTGATCAACACTCTAGGTGAAACATTTAAAGCTCTGATCTCTTTTGAGACATCTGTTAATTTAATCAAATAATCCGGATTCCTATATTCAATGTATTTTCGAGATCTTCAGATCGACAGTCTCAAGTCTAAAGGCTTTAAAATTCAGCCCTGTCCTTTAGATGCAAATTACATATTCAGGTCAAGACTTTTAGCAACTGTTTGGAAGTAACATGGTAGTCCCAGGCGGATTTAAGGGAAAAACTCATTCGAGCCCGATGCCAGCCAGCGCCATGGAATAGATATTTCTTTATAACCCCAAGCCACCATAATTTTAAAAGCTTTTTATTGATACTAAAATATGTTTCGACTAAGCTTCACGTCAATACTAAGAATTATTAATATAAGTTACGATGTGTATGAACCCCGTAAGCTTATTACTCAAATGCATGCCGAGATAATTAAAACCATTTGTTATTTTTCTGCCCCTGTAATTAATTTTGAAACTGTTAAATATTCCTTTCCTTGTTTCATACTTCGAAATGCTCTGACTCGGCATTTGTCGACTGAATAATTTCATGCGAGTTTATTTATTTTTAAAAGAAAAGTATTAGCATTCATTTTTATCTCTGTCCTTGTTTGGCCATTCAGAGCAAATATCGGATGATCTGTGAAGTCTGATATAAAAATATTTTCATTAATAAAACTGAAAACTGCTTTCATATAAATATTCCAGAAGATCGAAATAAACTCTGAACTCTGAGTAGAACTTAAGAGTTATTGCTTTTCGACATAAGCAACTCAATCACTAAAAACCACCCTTCTACCTTTCAATAAGGAAAAATCAAATTGTTATATAAATTTTATGGAAATTACTCAAAAATCAAATACTTTAAAAAGAGCAGGCCAGTCTGCGCTGTCAAAGATTGATTGAATGCCTTTAACCAATCAAAGATTGATTTATTGATCTTGGGGGACCAAAGCATTTTATCAAATCAGCCTGTTAGTTTTTAATTTTGTAATGATATTCTGTGTTGTCTTTTCACATCTTTTTCCCTTCTGAAAATTAAATTGATTTTCAAGTAGGATATTTCTATTTGAAAGATATTTACTAAATTTTAATTGAGACATTATTTCTAAAATCTTGCTGATTATAGTGCAGAAATATACAAAGTTCGGGAAATTTTCCTCGGAAAAGAATTTTTAGGGTTTTATAAATGGTTTTCAATAATATTGAAATTGTGTATATCTGGCCAAATCATGGCATCTATGCGGATCCAGTCGTTTTGAAGGTGACTTTTTATAAAATTCATCTCGACCTCTGATTATTTCTCTGTTATTGAAAGGAAATATATTACGTATTTGTAGGTAAATTCTTTTAGAGATATGTTAGGTTGATTTCCGACTTACGAGAAGTTTTCTTAGCTTTATTAATTGTCATTCAAAAATTGAGCAGTCAGTATTATTAAAAACTTTATCGATTTTTTTCCATGTATTTTTTTATTAAGAACGATTATCTTTTATAGAGTACCCTTTTTTATATTCAGTTCCGTGGAAACGTTTGCATCCTGTTAAATTTTAAAAGAAATTTAGAACAAGATTTACGGCTTGAGTTGCAATTGCAGTATAAATATTTTTATTTCATTTTATTAACCTTCTTGACCACTGAATCTAAATCTCTGTTGTTGTTTTTTCTTCAGATATTTATGATCATCTTGAATCAAACAGAAGTCATCTTATTTTAAAACTAACATATACTTTCTATTCTGAATTGAACCAACTCTGCTTTTGACAGATTTAAGTTACAGAATCTGAAGAATTTGGTTTTTTTTTTTATTATTTCAAAATGAATCAACATGATATACCAAAAAAATGCTATTATTCTTGGTGTAAACTTTATGTATTGCTGAGGGTGTCAATGGCAAGTATACCCCAGCTGATCAATCTTCGTTCCTATCCAACTCCTGTCAAGCATTTTGCTGTTAGACCCGATACTATGTGTGAAAGAAATACATGCAGTATGATACATAGAAAACTCGAAAGGATTTGTTTTGTAAATAAGTTAAATTGTTTTTGCTGCGATAATACACACAAAACTATTTTAGGACATTTTTAGTACGAAAATAGAAGGAGTATATCATTTTTCCTTTCGTAATATATGGCATATTCCGTAAATTTTCGAATATGCTCATTTTAGTTTTTAGATAATAATTTCTTTAGTAGTTAAATTTTTAATAATAGTAGTTTTTAATAATAACATAATAGCAACTTTTATATAAGGAATGTTTAATTCTCATACAAAACATTAGTTTCCGGAATTATATTCTCTTTTTGTATTAAAAAACTAAGCAATACTTTAGGAATAAAATTCAGCCAGGCAAGAATTTCATCATTCAAATTTGCTTCAATTAAAGATGAATAATAATTTTGACTTGCATATTTAAATACCATGTCTTGATAAGCAGAATAATAATATTTCAAAATTGTAAAATTTTTGTGCGTTTACTTCTCTGTACTTTCGATGTTTAATTGTAAGCATTTGCCAAAACTCTCCAAACATGTTATGTTTGTTTTTTTTTCCTCCCTGAATACGAGAAAAAATTTAAAAAAATAATAATGATGCAAGAAAAATCAAATACTAATAAAGATCAGAAAGAACCAGATAGAAAATCCCGATAGCTTGAATAAGTTTAAATTTTTCTATAAATTAAAAAAAAAACTTAAATGTTGATGTAGAAACTTTTAAAGACATCAAGTTAAATCATTGCGTATTGTTACTAGAAATGATTTGCGGCGTTATCATAGTTAGGATCGAAATATACTGACAAAAAATCAGAAAAGTTATTTTCAGAGATAAACATTTGTTTTTCATCTTTACATAAATGAACATAGTACTCAAGAGAGTAATAAAATCATTTAAAATTTAATTATTCTCTTGAGTACTGCAGGACATATTCTTCATTATTTAAAATGATGAAAAATTTAAACTGAAATTTGCGCATTCTTCATTCACAGATGCTTTATAATTTGATGTAATAACACATTTTTAGAATAGCATAATACAGCTGATATACGTTAAATATTGGAGTGGTTGAATATTGTTCTTGAAAAAATAATTTACAGGAATACTGGTACACATTTTTGGGGAAATTATTTTCATGGCTCCTTAGAGCGATATGGGTACCCAGACACTATATGATTCTTTCATCTTGTTATTAGAAATGTATTTCAAAATTATTGTGGGATAGAAATAATTTAATTTGTGCAAAATTCATTCTCTAAATGTTAACAAAAGCAACTGTTAACTAAAGCAAGTAGAAATGTATAATCTCGCACTCAAAATCTTTTAAATGAAAATAAATACTTAGTAAAATTAAATATTTTAAAACATAATAGAACGGTTTAGTGATAAACCATATTGAATAAGGTATAATTTCTTTTAGTTTTTCAGATTCCTCCTAGTTATAAATATTATTCTCAGTATAAAGTGTAACAGATTCTTGTGCAGATCAGCCTGATTCATTAGGAAGGAAATAAAAAAAATAATATTCCACCATTTTGCAATAGCGTTTATTCTAAATATATAAAATAAAAATGGGTGGACACGATAGCAGTAATCTTAACTGGCTCAAATGCATACTGTTAATTTATTTTAAATTAATGTTGAGATACTTTCTTATACTTTAATTTATAAAACTATTTTTTATATTAGAACTTACAATCGTTCAAAATAAATAATATTAAATACTTAAAGAAACTAATGAATGGTATTTTTAATATTTAATACAAAAAATCCATGATTTTCGCATATATAGGGTGTTGCCGAATTCGATCGACAAATTCAGAGGGGTGATAGTAGGCATCAAGAAGATAAAGAATCACCTTACAGCATGGGATCCCAAACGACGTTTAGGGGGTGAAAATCTCAAAAATATAAGGAGTCGGCGAACTTTTGAAAACTGTAAAAAATTGATAAAAAAATAAAAAAGGTGTTTCAACTATGATTTGTTTTAAGTGCATTTACATTCTTAAAGGCAATTTTTCATGTGAGTAGCATGCCGATTTGATGAACCAGGGGGTCGTAAATTATTGAAAATGAAAAAGCGGTTTAGAACCCTTATCTGCAAAAATATTAAAACTAAGAAAAATAAAAGCTTGAAAATATAAGGAATTTTATACTCTTAAATTTGATGTAAGTCTGTAGTGTGAAAACTGAGGAGGTTTTAAGATATTCAAGAAAAACTAAAATCTTTGCCGGGAAGCATCGCTTCAACATCGGCACCAATGTTTACAGAAGGTGTTACAAAATTCTATTGAAAAATTCTAAGGAGCAATAGTAGGCATCAAAGCGATAAGAATTTTCAGAGAAATATAAACTCAAAAATGACGGTGAAAATTTATTTGCTGGAATACAGATACAGCATGCAGCACAGACATTTTAACATAAGAAAGGAGACGATTAGAAACTTTTTTTAAAAATTGCTCACTGTTGCGGCCGCGAAGGTCCTTACACGGTCGACACCGACGTTTAAAGGACCACAGGACGTGCTCAAACATACCATGTGTCCTTGCGATTTCTGCAGCAGCGACGACGATCCGTGCTACGAGATCTTTATCCAAAGGTGTCTGATAAACAAGTTATTTTATATGGCCTCAGAAGAAGAAATCCAAGGGATTAAGATCCGAGGAACTTGGAGGCCAATCAACAGGTCAACCCACGTCCAATCCACGTCCCAGGATATGTATCATCTAGTTAGTTACGCGCAGAATTAAAAAAAAATGCCACCATGCATTAACCACATGTTCTGGTGTGCAATGGCCGGTATTTCCTGCAGTAAATCCGGAAGGACGTGCTGCAAGAAAACAAGGTACTTTGAGGCGTTCGAGTCCTGCATTTGTCCTCGTTATTTTGAAGGATCCTGTCTCCCGCAACCGTCTATTAATATTTTTGCAAAGGTGTTGTGGTGTGAAAAACGCCTAATTGGATATTGCTATTGGTATATTCTTTGTGCTAGCCGTCCATTACCATTCGCTCGGTGGTAAATTAAATGCTATCCGCATATTCGTCATTCGTGAAATCTAACATGCTGTTTGCGAATGAAACTTATCCACTATCAATTCTGTACTGCTCTTTAATGAATATAAGCTGCTTTTATATTCCTCGAACCATCAATTATGCAATGATCGCAGCTTTTATATTCCTAGAACGCATGGAAAATTTAGATGCGAGAAAACTTCTTCTTCTCGACTACCTTGTTCCAAATCCTTGCATTCTTAGGTCTTCGATGTCTGCTTTTGCGATTTTCACAGAATAAACGTCTCCTGCGACCCTATGTTTTATGATAATTTTTAATCTCTTTAATGCCTACTATCACTTCTCTAAATTTACCTTTCGAATTTGGCAACACCCTCTGTAAACATCGGTACCGATGTTGCAGTGATGTTTCCTGGGGAAAATTTTAGTTCTTCTTGAATATCTTAAAACCCCCTCAATTTTCACACTACAGACTTATATCAAATTAAGGAGTATAAAATTCATTATATTTTCAAGCTTTTATTTTTCTTAAAGTTTTAATACTTTTGCAGATTAGTGTTCTAAACTACTTTTTCGTTTTCAAGAATTTACGGCCCCCTGGTTCATCAAATAGGCATGTTACTTACATGAAAAATAGCCTTCAAGAATGTGCTTTCACTAAAAAAAAATTCATAGTTGAAACACCTTTTGGTATTTTTTTATTAATTTTTTACAGTTTCGAAAAGTTCACCGACTCCTTATATTTTTGCGATTTTCACCCCCTAAACGACGTTTGGAACTCCATGTTGTATGGTGATTCTTTATCCTCTTGATACCTCCTATCACCCTTCTGAATTTGTTGGTCGAATTCGGAAACACAATGTAAATTCAGTATATAAAGTTAAAAAATCAGTTTGTAAAATTTTCAACTCATTTCTTTTTACAGTTTCTTGTTATTCACCATATGGTTGAATGATATAAAAAAATCTAATTATTATAGATGGAACAAAAATTTTGGAATCAAAATAACTTATATTTGAAAGACAAAATAACTTCTTTGCTTTTACAAATCTCTAATACGTATATTTATACGACACATTCATAAAACACAATTCCAATTTAAGCTTGCAAGCTCGAATATTTAAAAAAGATAGGACAAAAGTGATTCAAAACACCACGTAAATTTTTAAAGAATAAAGTAAGAAATAGAATGGGTTTTTTTTCTCCATAAAATGCTAAGACTTCTGAAATATAGAACTGTAAGCGAAAAGCATTTTTTGAAATCTGAAAATCAAAATGCTAGTGCAAGCCATAATATATATTAAACTATATATCATTAAAACTTTGGTAAGAAAAAAAGTCGAGGATCCGAAGAAATGTTGAATAAAAAGAGTAATATATTTGGTTGAAAATTGAAATCAAATGTGACAATGAATGGATATTCTTATGAGAGCAACTAGTCAATTATTCCATACAATGATGTCGTATTGAAAGGAAGGAAAGTGAGCAAGTAAATGCTTGACTCATTCAAAGACGATTTTTTTCTGAGCTAAACAATGGATTTCGTTGTACGGACATTTGTAAATGCTGAAAAATAAAATTAAAAAGGGTCAAAATTAAATAAAAAAATATATAAATTACTTTTTATAATCCATCATTCTAGACAATTTAATTCAAATATCCTTGTCTAGAACTGAACCGAATTTATTAGTTTCAAATTATTTGTCTATTCGTCATTTTAAGTAATTCGACAATTTCTTTCGATAAAAGAAGTTTACAACGTCAACAGTTGCGATGTTTCCATTTTAAAAGCAAAATTTCGAAGTCACCAAAATTATTTAAATATTTTGCATTATTTTCATTAATAAAACAATATATTCAAAAATAAGTCAATAGAGTCTTAAAAGATATGTATTTATAATACATCAATGAGTAATGTATTAAAATTTTCTTGTCTGCTAAAACAAATAGGATAATAAAAAAAATAATAACTTTTTTCTTATATACTATGTAATCATGTTTTAAAGTAAAGCCAAATATTTAGGCATCGAAATAATCCCTTTATTTGCAGGAAACTCAAATATACATATTTGCTCAATACATCCGTGAAACAAAATTCGAATAAAAGCTTATAGAGTGGAATATTTTTAAAAGAAAAGGCAAAAGAATTGAAAAATTCGAAATAAAACTCTGTAGTCAAAAGAATGGAAACGGAATGAAAAAGTATGGAAAATAATTTTTCCCTTCAAAAAATGTTTCAGTTAAAATACATAAAAATCAGATTTCAAATACATATTTTGATGCTAAATGTTTCATCAAAGAAAGTTGTCATTATTATTGAAAAACGTAGATGAACGTAAAGCTAATAATTCCGAAGTATAATTAATGGACTAAATGAATATCCTATTTTTCCTTTCTGCTTTATTCAATTATTTTGAGTTGACTACGACTCATTTCAAATGCCCTACCTATTTTTTTCTCGTTTACTTAGTACAAAAAACAACACCATATATTTTTATTTACTTTTGACGCTTCAAAGCTGCATGTCCGAAATCGTACAATTCCTTTAGTATGCTTGATTACGCATCGATTTGGTTGGATTTTTTCTGTATAGAAGATTTTGAAAAATTCATCTTATTTCTCTTCTTTTAGCAGCTGCAAAAGGCACAAAAGGTATGATTTAATCATTCATATAATTGATTTTCCGATGCCTACCATCAGCTGATATGTATTTGACAACTTAATTCACACAGACCCATTGTTACTGAAGGAATAATTAGCTTCAAATTCAGTTCGTGGAATTCTGTTTTTCTTTCGAAAGGGAGGGGGATATTTTGAAACCACTTATTTGAGACTGAATACAATGACTGTAACCGGAATGCAAAACATAGATAAAAATGGAGGCACTATGATTTTTGTTACTTTTTCAACAATTATTATTAACAGCGAGAATAAACGTTTTCCAAAAATGGTTTCCACGCTTTCTTTTTCATTTTCTACAGTTTTGAAACTTGTTACCTATTACTAAAATTTCGTTTGGTCTAATGCCTAAGATAATTAGGTCAAATTAAGTGTCATTTGTACAAAATGCATTTATTTTTCTTCATTCTTTTTTTTCTAAGTTTAAAATAAAGATTTATGTTTTATTTGTTTGAAATCTTCTCAAATATTTCCTTTTTTACATCTTTTCGTTTTTGTGAAAGGAATGTTTCAATGCCTTAATTTTATAAAAAGAACCTTTCATCTTTCGCAGAATAAATAAAAGTGGAATATAGACTATTTTAATATTAAAGAATAAGAAACAAATGGTTTTAAAAGCCTTTTTTTAAGAATTTCTTTCATTCTTTATATATTTTTAAATATTTCGTAGTGGTAAGCTAATCGTAAATAAATGAGCATTAAAAACAATTAGATTTAAGAGATAACATGCTTTAAATTTAAAATTTTCTATATTTTTATATTTAAATTTTGTCCTTCTTGAAATCAATAAATATTGAATTTTAAAACTATTGGTATTATCATTATTTAGATACGAATATGGACTCATGATGCTTTGGATCATGAGACTTTTTGACTGTTCATTTTTTATGAAATGTAAAAGAAATTGCAAAATTATGACATTAAATTTAAAAATAATTTATTCGAAATGATACAAAGAGTTTTTTGAAAATAAATTTTGTCTAGATCTAGGTCAATTATAATGGCAAAAGTTCTGGTTTAATTCTTTATTGAAATATTAGAGTTCCAACAAAACTCTGACACTTTTAAAATGCATTCCAGAAATTCTATCAGTGCTCGTTGAAAGTAAAATACGTCATCGAAATATGTAAAGGCACAATTTTGTAGACACAAAATTCTTTTGTTCATTTTATTCAAATATTAGGTAGTCAGAAATGTCTTAAATGTAAGACATTTTTAAGCAGTGAAATCATAATTATGTACGAACAAAAGAAATGAAAAGTGAATTCCATGTGTAATTTTTAGTAAGAGTATATATGACTTTTTGTGTATTATGTTCGGATATTTTAATTAAAATCATTATTTACTAATTGATGCATCATATATTTCTAAAATCACATAAATGTTTTCCCTCTACTGTATATTAAACTTATATATGAATATATATAAGGAATATCTAAATTCCTCCTAATATTATTAATTAGAATTGCTATAACAGGACAACTATTTTTTTATTTCTATAATAATATAAAACCTCTCTACATCCTTGGTCCAAGAATCAAAATACTTTTTTCTGCATCATGTATGGTATGCTCAGGATAATTGTTAAGAAAATTCCAAATGACATTTAAAAATATACTAGAATTTATTTAAACTAGTTGTAATAATGCCTCAGCTCTGAAGGGAAATGGCTCGGAAAGTAATCATACAAAAGGCATGGCAAAGTATCTGCTAAATCCGTTTCCTTTATTGTAAAATGTTAATGAATAGCGTCATTCTTTTTTCATAGGAATTGTATATGCATTATAAAAGCCTTTTTTGTATATGCATTATAAAAGCTGTATGCAACTAAATGTATGTATATACGGCTATTAAAATCATCTTCAAAGGGGATTAATTGGAATGGAAATAATATATAATGATTCAGAATAGTTGATAATTCCTAAGTTTTGCTCGAATGTTGTTAACATAGTAAGTGGTAGAATTTGATCGAAAGGAAACCATTTTTTATTTGAACTTTATTTAGTTTAAACTCACTTAAAACTAGAAACTACAGGCAAGCTAGAAATACGAAACCGTAAATTGAACCAAGTGGATAGAGCGTTCTCAACCGTAAATCTGACACGTAAATATACGTCTAAAGAAAAGAGTGAAATCCAAAATGAGATGAAAAGAAGTCTAGAAAGAAATATATTGGCAGAAATAAGACCACACATAAAAAGTTCTCTTCAAGAGCAGGGTTGACGTTCGAGAAATAAAAATGTGATGTGGATTTCGGAGTAAGGAAGGCCTAAAATATAAATACAAAAGAATAAAATGATTGGAATATAAATTGAAAGAGAGTAAATCGAAGATGCAAAATGGAAAGATATTTATTCAGTGAAATTGGTGAACAGTTTAAAGGACTGTGAAAGCTTTGATTTGAGGAGAGCAGTGACTCTTAAAAAACTGCAATACCTTTGGGTGAAAAAACGGGTTCCGAGATGTTGATTAAGTTAGAAATATTGAATATCCTCAAATGAAGTTAATATAGATTTCATACATAGGACTTTGTAACAATATTTACTTTGAATATTTTTAGATATTGCTACTCCAGATTTAGTTAATGGTAAATATGGTACTCCATCATATATTGCATTCTATTTTTGCAGTCTCAAACAAAAAGAAGTAATATAAAATAAAAATAAACAATTATAATTGACTGGTTCAATTATTTGTATGGTGAGATATTTGTTGTAATGTATGTTTACTTTTAAATTTTAGCTTCGTAAATCTTTTTAAATTTTTCAAGGCAGCAACTTTATTACATTTTACAACACTTAAATTCATTGAATTCAGAATTCCGAGGAATTTCTAAGTCTGCGAATACAATACACAGAATGAATCAACATAATGATTTGGGATTTTTCCAAATCCTATGAAAGATTCCTATGAAAATACAGTCCATATAACATACAGAATTAAAAAGCAATATTTTGTTTACCGGGGAGTTCACAGGAAAGTTTTAATATTTCATGCTTTTACTGATGTAGTATTAGAATGAAAATTACAGCCTTATTTGTTTAATTCGACTCTGTATAATTCGTTACTAATTATTCAATAGAGAAAACTGCGAAAATTCATTTTATTATTCAAAAGGTGCAACCATTTTTATAAGAATTAATAATAACATATATTGATATGGTCAAAGACATGAGTATTTTAAAGAAATAGGTATGATTAACTACTCCTTAAAAAAAGCAAACATAACTTTTACTCAAATGTATTTCAAAAGACATTCTTAGCTCAATTGTTCTTTTAGATTTATTATATATGTGTAAATCCATTTCGAAATATTGTGGTTTAATCGTTTCATGATAGATTATTTTAATGTTTTATAACGTAAAAAATATTTAAAAGAGAAAAAAAATTATTCTTTAATTGTTGAATAGAAATATATTTAGGATTGGAATCAATCTTTTAAGTATTATGATGAATTATTTTATTGACAGAATGAATGCTGAAAAACCAACTTTCGATTCTCTTTAATAATTATTTTCTTAAAATTCACAACAAAATGTCAGAGTTTCATACCGCAGAATCGAATAGCATATAGTAATTTCTATATTTAAAATAAAATTTACTTTTTTTATAAAAGAATTTTTTTAATATTAAGTTGGCGAAATCAGATAGATTTCAGTGGGAAATGGGAAATATAACAGCATTCCCTAAAGCTTAAACAAATGAATCTTAAGCATTTATTTAAACTATTGTGACGTTTTTCCAAAGAATGTCTGAATCAGAAGAATATTTTAAGAATTCTTTTATTTCAGAAGAAAGCAGATAGCGATCGAACTTGTAGAAATCAGCAACATATGCGCAAGCAGTAAATTGGTAATAAAATAATAGCAGAGTACAAGAGCGCTCAGTTTACAATTAGAGAGTGTTGTCCGAGGTAATACTGCAAAGAGAGAAGCCGCAGCTTAAATGATGCTTTGAAAAAGGTATCAAGAAGGATATCCGACTCTCGTGTTCAAATGGAGATATCGCCACAGCTCTTATTTTTTCTAGAACCTTCATTTTTTCCTCAAGTTTGCCACCATGGGCGGTAGTCATTGAACAGCATCCAATTTTTAACCAGTACAACCAAATTTTATATTGCTATCCGAGATAGAAAATATAGAGAAATTAATAATAAGGTTTAAAAGAGAATTACATAAAATTCATACAAATGTTTTGAAAATATTTACTAGGTGTGATATTTTCTGTTACATGCCATAATTCTTTAATCCTTTTTGGCCCACATTTTAATTTAAAAATAATTCATTTCTGAACTATATCACATTTTAATGACTTTGCACAATCCATTTACATATAGATGGAGTGCATATAATTCTATCTCACTTGTAAATATTTTTTTTTATTTTTACCTTTTATTTTAATTTATTGCTTTTAATCGTATTTTCCTTAATTCTTATCAATTATTTAAATATAAGAATAAATTCTTCATATAAGAATTATCTCTAAAAATACGCATTTCTAGAAAAAAATATTTGTTTTGATAATTTCTTGAGAAACAACTTCTGCTTCCGAACTACAACATCATAAAAAAATAATATTTAATTGTATAATATTTTTTTAAATAAATAATATTAATATTTACTCCTAATATTTTTTAATACTCTATTCTTGTTTATCCCAAAATTAGATGGAAAATAAAGTTGACTCCTAATCTGTACATGGACCCTATTAACTACAAATTAAGCGCAAGATTTCAATGGAAACTATTAATAATTTTAGGCATCTTAATTAATTTGGAGTTTTAAGAAAATTTTATGATGCTCAAAATATAGCAGTGTCATTCAAATTAAATAAAATATTAAAGTAATATTTTTAAAAATTATATTATTTTGTTGAATGGCTGAAAATTTAAAAGCCTTATATAATTATCCTAATTAATAGTTAAAATTAATAATTCATTTTTAAAAGTTCAATTTTATTTTAACTTTGACTTTTTTACAACTCAAATTTTTAAAATGACTTTATATACGTAGTTGCTAAGTCTTCAATTTATAAAAAAATAGTAATAGTCTTAATTAAGGAAACTCGGTACCTCGAGAATTTTGGTAAATCGATGAAAACATCTATTTTTTAATTTTGAGTGAAAAATGATCTGACTTATTAATCTGAAAATTTCAAAACAATCGGACAAGTTATTATGATATCTTGTTAGACAAAATAATCGGACAAACGGATTATTTTGTCTAAAAGAGATATCATTTGCCACGCCCATTTATAATGTTTACATCCAACATATTCCATGTGCAGGTAACCAAGTGGTTTAATTTTTTCCATTAAATAAAAAATAAGGGAGTTGTTTCAGACTGAAAAGGTTAAACCTTTGTTTTAATTTTATTGCTTTCGAATTTTTTTCACCGTATATAAAAATAAAATGAAGCAAATAATTTTTAACAATAAGAAATAACAAAATGAAATTAAATTGAAGCAGCAAATTTCATATTTTTTTACGTTGAAAAGTACATTATCTTATTTATAGCATTGATTAATAATACAGTATACTACTTTCCTGTACACATTTTCGTAAACTTTATATTAGTTACTTTCAATTATGTCGTTATTGCTTACGCCAATTAATGCTTAGATAGTTTCATCTGTATACTACATATTAGCGCAACACTTTTGTAAAATAATGCTTAAATGATAACAAATTGTTAAAAATACTTTTATATAAGATATTTCATAATGAAAGGTTTTGTACTTGTGTTTTTCGTCGCGTGCGTTTTCTGGGAAATTTACATTATTCAAACTAACAAATTTCATTTGAATTTCAATCAAATGGTCTTGATTGCTTGCTGTGTACTAAAATATATTTGATAAAAAGAACTGCAGATCATTTAATAAATATTTGGACTAAAAATTTATTGAAAAAAAAAGCCAAAATGTTCTAATTTTTTCACAATTTTTCTAATATGCACTATTTATGATAATGATATATATTAATAAAATTGATATATCAGAGCTTACAAATGCCACATTAATGCTCTGAGAAAAAATGAGCTGAATATGAGATGTTTTTTATAACAATTTTATTGTGTCGAAAACTTTAAAAATGTTTTTCTCAGTTTGCTTTTGAATTTCCAAATTCTGTAGGCTACAAAATGTAAAACGTCAATCACATTTTATTGTACTTGTGGAAAACTTTTTCTGCTCATTCTTAAATACATGTCTAATAGAATTAGGGATGGATTTGTAAAAAATGTTTTTAGAATATTTTCGGAAAATTTTGAAAGTGAGAAACAAAATTCACAAAATTTGGGGACAACTATTTTTTTTCTCAGAAATTAATATAGATATCCTCATCTCTTTCATACATTGTGAAGTCATTTTAAAACATTTTGGGAAACTATTGAAAATTGGACGAAAAAAGCATTTAAAAAACTTAATACATTTTTTTAATTTAAAATATTTGAATTTGTAATTTTTGAATCTGAAACATATTTCAGAAAATTAAGCTTATGGACAGTTGACATCGTTCTGTTACAAATTTTTTGGTTACTTAGTTCCTTAAATAAATAATAATTAAGTAATAAAAATAATTAAATAAACTTTAAATATTAATAACACTTTTTATTATATTACAAAATAGGGCTCAGTATTACTTATTTTTATTAGCAAACAGTAACCAGCGCTGAATAATCTTAGTTCTTATCGATAGAACCTTAACATTCTCCAAGGTTTGCATAATGATTAGTCATTGTCGTTTAAAAAATGCTCAGCAATTAAAATCTCATCTGCAAAACTATTTTATATCTTTTAATAGATAAAGAATGCAGAATTATATGTTGGAAAAAGAATTCCTACAAATTTGCGCTTCATCAAGTCAAAGCGTTAATGCATTCTTTTTACTACTGTAGATTCAAATGACTCTTATTTCCTTTCATACATTTTCTTCGAACAGAAAAAATGAAATCCAGTTATCGAACCAATTTTACATCCATTTACTTTTCAGAAATAGTACAAAATAGCATTCTCGTACAAAACCATATTTTCTAGGATTTCCACTGGGGATGGGGAAACGAAAGATAGCGTCAGAAAAAAAGCCCTCCTTGTCAGAACTTTATGAGATTTAATAAAAGTCAAAATGTCGTAACATAGGCCCAAGAAGGTGATCAACGTTCCTTTGCTGCAGTGCGGAAAACATATTACTCGATGTTATACATCATTTTTAGAGTCCAACAAATTCTATCGGCTTCACTACCGGAGAGTCACTCGTATTTTATCCATTTTTTTAAACAAATGTGCACGTTTTATTGTTGTCTAAATGAACAAGCACACTTTTATCGGGAATAGTATCGTTGCATGGCAAGGCTTTCTTGATTTATTGAAGCGTTCATTTTTATGAATCATTTATTCAACTTCTTCAGACCTTAGATGTGGAAAGCTGCTTTCTTTGATAAGCGTCAGTAGAAATTCTTCAATATTCAGCATGCGATAGGGTTGGGATTCATAGAGTTTGTTTAGAAAAGAAAATGGGAGTGGCTAAATTCCATGCGAGTCTTTTTTTTTTCAAATTATTTTATCAACATGTACTTTCATGCGGTTTAATATTAGATTTATTTCTGGAATTGCTCTAGAGTAAACACATGCTTTTTTAAAGCTTTAATATCTTTGCTAAGTCTCATCGAATTAAAAACAATGTTGACTGTGTAATGTAAAGTGAAATGTAAAACTGGCTGAAATAAAAAAAATATTTCCTAAAAATTATTTATTAATTATTATATTATTATTATTATTATATATTGTGGTGCTAATATTTTTCTGAAAAGTTTCCTTAAGTAATTAATTATATTAAGTAGAATTAATAAATTTATATACACGTTTTCAGAAGACTAGCATGTAAACCTGGTTTGAAATAAGATTGATTGAAGAATTGCAATAACAAATCGCATTTTCACTTTTCAAGAAATCCTTAGCGTCTGAAACTATTTACAATGATTCTGTTTTTAATAACAATTTTTAGTAGTAAAAAGTGAAAATGTTCTTACAGATTTATTGCTCTAACCTACAACGTTTCTTCTTTTCCTCATAAGTTCATTAATTGATCGATAATACTTAGCCCTAGAAAACATATTTTTCAATGAATAAATTTTTTAAAAAATGACGAGAATGCGGTTATAACAGAAAAGAACCTAGCAAAAATGTCAAATTTAAGCATTCAAAAGCAATATATATGAACTTGATATTACATTCGATTAATATTTGAAAAGAATAATAATTAAGAAAATATTAAAATAAGGGTTCTAGGATTTAGTTTATTAATTCATGCTGATAAGATTTAGTTATCTCTAATTTTTAATTAAAATTGATGTATTTATTGTAAATTTAAAGCAAATATTAAATACTTTGAAATAATTGAGAAAGAATGATAAATGTTAAATAATTTGATTTTCAATTATCAGGTATTTTTATTAAAGAAACTCGATTAATGCATTACGATTTTTGATAGATTTATAAAAGCTCTAGGTCCTTGCAGCATAACAGAATTTATTTTGTTGAGAATGTTTTCAACAAAATAAAAATGTTAAAAATAATATGCGCACACATTTTAATAAATATGTGTAAAATTTAAATGATTAAAATTCATGAAAGAAAAAAAAATATTTTTAGAAGAATAAGGAAGTAATATGTTACTGTATTTCGACTTAAGAGAAAGGAAACAGCCGATTAGCTGAATACTCTTAACTTAATAATATTTCTCTCCATTCTTAATAAAAATCACCGCCTCAAACACAAAAATGGTGAATTCTAAGCAGTTGATGCCACAACATGATCCGTATCCATTATATCCTTGATGCACGAATATGAATTAATAGGACCCCCTAACTGTGCTTATATTAAAAATGAAATGACAGCGTTATTGTTGCTTTAGATAAAACAAGAATTCGGCTACTTCCAATAAGCGTTTGTCCCGGCTGTTGTGAGACTTCATTTCGTACAAACATATCTCATTTGAAAAGCGAATAACGCTAGTGAATGTTTCTTTCCTTCTGAACCTTAACAGCTGGAAATGTGATATCATAAATTGCCGTTGTCGGAGCTTTTCAAACCATAGCGAACGCAATGTGAAGTTGGAAGCAAAATTACAAAACTCTCTCTTTTTAATGTTTTCGTAGGTTGCTAGGAAATAAGAAGAGAAGTATTACGTTGTCATTGCCATTCTTCTCACTTAATAAGAACATTCTTTGCAAGATCTGGTGATAGTTCAGAGATGTGGGGAACTTGTTTCAGACTGTAACCACGATTGCACTAAAGCTAGAATTTTTAAATGCAGTGAAGTGAATGACACCTTTTTCTTAATTATATTAATTACATCATCGTCCCTTTTTCATCATTCTTTCAGGAAAAAATATTTTAGAAACCATTATAAATAGAGGCTGTTTCAATTGTTTCGCTCTTATACTTGAAAATTCTCGCCATTTTTCCGAAATTGAAACAATATTAGTCGTTAAAAATTTATTTAATTCTACAATTCAATAAAGGAATTGAAATATATAATTTTTTAAATAAGTTGCAGATGCATCCGTATGTTATAATACATTAGCTTATTACAAACCTAATAATCATAGTATATGATTTAAAAAATGGATGTCTTTCACCAGAATGTGTTGATTCTGGTACACGAATTAAACATGAACTATGTTCATTTAATGTTTTATGAGTTGGTTGCTATAACACAATAGTTAATAATAGGAAAGATATTTCCAGCTTCCAACTACTTATAAGATGGCTCGCGTATATTAAGCAGGAGTGACGGAGAAATGTTCTATTATATATAATAAATTTCGCTTCAAAATGTTATGGTTATACATCAGAATATCGTGAGTCTTTTTACCAGTTACCTATAGCAAGGGATCATTGACAGCTGTTTGCTTCAGGTTTTTCTTCTTTTGTTATTCACTGCATCCGGAATGCTTTGAGGCTCGTAGTTAGCTGGAATCTTTTTCAGTTAATACTCTCAGTAAAGAAAGGCTCCAAAATATGGGAATGAGATCCTATTCAGAATTAAAGTATTAGTTCATACAGACAAATTGCGATAGAATCTCAAACTTTTCTGTCGAAAAAGAAAACATTAAAATCGATATTTTCTTTAATATCCCGCCGTCTCTTTCAAAATGTATTTCAATCTCAACAATCGTCATTCTAAAAATTTGTTTTACAAAATGTAAATATGAAATGTATATGTAGCTCCACACATAAAACAAAAATAAAAGAAGGTATTGAGAGAATATCCTGAACTCTTTTTAAGAATCTACTAAAACGAAGGAAGCAAAAGATTTTAAAAAAGGACAATTGGATATTATGTCTATAGTTTAGATATATTAGCGCCTCGTTTTAAAGTAACGCAAAATGTGCTTTGGGATGAGCCTCGCAATTTTGGATCAAGGTCAGATGAGGAGAACGAGATATTTTCTAACACTCCCCCCCCCAAACTTCCGTGCCAAACCAGCAAGAAGGTTTTGTATTTGTAGCGCTTCAGGTTTGCTTCCTCAGCGATTGTTCTGTGGAATCGTGTCCCAATGCTTCTAAATTCATTATCGGGTTACTACTAGATCTTCGCCACTCATGAGGCACATAACATTTAATGTTGCTCATTCTCTTCAGTAGAATTTATTAATAAATTTTATCTATTTTAATTTTTTTTCGTGTGGAAATAAATTCTCATTTGTGTTTAAGGACATATTAGCAGTGATGGTATTTTATTTTTCTTTGCTTTAAGACGATTGTTCCCTATTTTTTTACTTTACTATATAATGATGATAGTAATATAAAATGATTATTTTAATACTTCCAAATCGAATAAAATATTTAAAAAAAGGAAAAAATTGTGCAGTTGCATTTTATTTTATTCTAACTCAATCCAATTTTTGATTGAGTATAAGTAAAACTATTTCCCAGTTTTACATTATATACTACTTTTGAATCTTTTCAAACTATCCTTGTATAAAAATTGAGCTGTTTGTTGGAATTTAGTAACATTTTATTCAGTGCGTAAAATAATGTCTAGTTTTGTATCAAACAAAATTTCGCAAAGTAACTCAAAATTATTCTTTCCAAATAAGTGCGATAGCTTTACGAATCAAAACTCCTTTTGTGTATTTGTAAAAATAAATCTTATTCTCCGAGTCCTTAAATGCTTAAAACGTAAGATCCCAATCAGAAAACTTACCTCCGGCTACGACGACAGACATTAAAGACAACGAGAAACACTCCAAACGCTTCTATCTTTTTAAGATCTGATTCAGTTTTTGTCGGTCTCGTTAGAGTTTTACTTCCATTTCTTCAAATAATGATAAAAGTACTAACGGTAGTTGTTTTTAAAGTTAATGACGAGGAGTAGAATCGTAGCATATATGTCCGTCATTTCTTGAGGAAAAATTCTCTGAAGGATTGTAAGCAAATTGGATGGATCCTTTTTCTCTCTTCTTTTTTAGTATCGACGATTCTTGAAAAATTCTCCATTCGCTTTGTTTTCTTTTTGTTTATGTTTCATTCTATGGCGTTTTGTTTTTCCTCTATGTTGTCTATGTTTCCTCTATGTCTTAATTGAATATATTCTTGGGGAGTAAATCGGAAGAATTATTGGATTCAGAATATTTCGAATTGCTATTTGAGGACGGTTCCCCATAATTTTCGAAATAGAGCAAAATGCATTGATAAAATGTAGATTACTATATTCAAAGAAATAAGATATTTGGTATTTTTCTTATAATACATTACGGGAGTGTTCTTTCTGTCACGAATAAATAATTTCTTAACTTGAAGATAGTTATAGTTCCTTATTTACTGCTGTTGAAATTTATTTGCCGAAATTTATATGCATTTCGTAGTTACTGGCCTTATAAATCTTTCCAAAGGATTATTTCACAATCTAAGACATTTCATTTGCTTTAAAGAGTCAATGTAATGATATATTCCGGTTATATTAAAAAATTCCTTCTAGGAATTACTTTAAAAATATTCAGGAAAAGAAGTAATTTGAAAAATATAAGGATGATCAGATATACTAAAGGATATTAAAAAATAGTTTAGAAATATTGCTTAGATGCACTAACTCAAAGTAAAACCTATTTTAAGGAGAAACTTTATATGATGTGCTATTATTCATAAAAAATAATAGCGTCTTGATAGAACTGTTTGTGTTTAACGATTATTTCTAATTTCCATAGTAATAATGTTTTTGAATAATTCTTGCCGTTCAATTGGAAATTATGCCCACCATGAAAACGGTACCACTGGTAGAATTCCGAATGACCGCAGGTAATTAAGCGTGATTTCGAGCAAGACACAGCACGGGACAAGACTTAAGTTATTAGTCTGTTATTAATCGAGAGAGGGATTCTGTTACTTGGGAATAGAGTAAAGGATGATCATTGCACCAGGGACGATCCTGAGCTTACAAGTTCTAATATTAGTATCAAGTCAGGAATATCCTGAACTGTATTCTATTATTGAATCCTATATTTAAAGATGTCGTTGAACCTGAGTATCAACAAATGGCGTACTAGAAAAAGACATTCTATCTTTAGAATAAAAATTTAACTAACTTCAGTAATTTCGAACAAAATAGTTGTCCAATCTTACAAATTAGAGTTCAAAAATAAGATAAAAACTTTCAATCCCATGTCTTTTTTAATTGAAATTCCATTACGAGAAATGTAGGCCAAATTTACAAAGAATGGCAGAATTTCAAAGAAACTTTAATTTGGTTGCTTATAGTTGTATCTCCGAAACAAACTTAAAAAAAATTGCAAAAATAAAATCATTGTCCTCTTCCCAGTTCCAATCAATCCGCTTGATACCTTCAAAAAGTTCTTTTTGACGGAGAATTATTCAATCTGCAGTTAGCATAAAATAGCTAAAACCTATACGGTCACTGGACAGTTAATGATTCCTAAATTTGACTTGAAATAATTTGAGCTTAATATATGAGCCTCTTTTTTCCAAACCCTTTGCAATGCTTCCAGATCAATGTGTCTAAAACTCCCTGCGGTAGGGCAATATTCTGTGTCTTTTATACTGAAGTTGTTTATAGTAATACTTTTCTAAAAAGAAACTGCAAAGGCAAAATTATTTCTCCTAGAACAGCAAATAAACATGAAAAAGAAATAATATTTTCAGCAAAAATTAAGAAGTCAATTTCATAATCAGAAGTCCGAAAATTAAGCAACTCTTAACTACTGCTTATGCTTCTGTAGTAAAAAAAAGTATTGTTTTCTGTTTTCATACAATTTTTTAATACACCTTCACTTTGGCACTAAATATTTGCTGCTCAAAAAACCCGTAACTGGAGACGGAAGTCAAAATGTATCCGCGTTGTTCATTGGTTCTGATTATCTCGTAGTATTTCATCCTTGAATACTGCTTAGCAAAATTCTAAGTGTAAACACGTGCGTATAACCGAGTTATTCTTTTCCAAAGTTTTGCTGTTATTTATGGAGTCATTGTATCCATGTTTTTGAAACTGCTTTTTATTTGAATAATGCAAAAAGAATGAAGAAATATTTTTAAAATAATATTTTGCAATTTTATTCTGTTTGTATTGTATTTTGTTTGTTAAATTCTAAAAATTATTAACATTAGTGTCAATTCCGTAATATCTAAACGAAGTAAATACTCCTTAAAAGATTGTTTAGGTTTTTTTATAACATCTTTTCGACATTTAATATTAAAATATTTAACATTTTTAATATTTTTGGTAACTGCATGATTTCCAGAATGTATTGTATTTCCAAAATGAATTCCAATGCATTTACAGAAGACAAAAAAAATGAAATGTATATCTCTGGTTGGGTGAGGAAATTCATGTCTCCAGTTACGTTTTAAACAAACAAATAAGGGAAACATTTTCAAACAAAAATATTGTTAAGTAAAGAGTTTAATTCAAAACATTCACACATATGTTAATAAAGCTAATGTCTAGAATAAAAGGAAATTTAAGTCCGATTTCGAAATTTTTTAGTACATCAAAAGTGAGACTTAATATAATATTATAATCTTCGATTATAGTGGATTTACCTTTCATTCTCCTTTTCGTTAATTGCATTAAGAATTATTCTTCAATTGGAAATCTTATTAAACTCATTATCTTTCAAAATAATGTCATTAAGACACATTCGGAGCGACGTTTCAAGCAGGAAATCACTCTCTAGCTGGCTTTAGTTGTATCACAGATTTCAAATTTCTTTCATGTTAATATTATAGTTGGTATTATTTCACATTTAATTCTGCAATAAGTTTGATTTTTATCTGAAAGGGAAGTAAATATCTTGTATCTTTTTCTTCTCACTCGGATGTCTGATTGAATATTTTAGCTCAGTAAGATGCAATTTGTCATTTTTGCGACAATGAATTCAGACAATAATTGGAATTATAACGGTATATACATTCATAATTCAGAAGGAAAATACGACTTAATTTAATGTTCTAATTTAATTGTGGTTAAGTAATCATTATTTCGCCTTATATAATTTAAATGTCTCAATGCAAATGAGTTGAGTTTTTGCAGATATGAAACGGATATTCACAAACTCATATCCATTATTTGAGAAAATAATAAATGAAGCAAGTGTTTCTTCTTTGTGAAATAAGCACGAACGCCTCATGAAGTAATAGAAAAAACAACTGGATGAAACGTTACTTGCAATATTTAAATTTGATCTTTAATGATTAAAACTCAGCAAAGCGATAAAGGGAAAACATATTAAATTTTGTAAGATGCCTGTCATTTTTAGCAAAAAAATTGTAAAACTGTTAAAGTCTGTTTTTACAGTTTTTGTATATTTTTTATCTTTATCTGACATAATCAGTCATAAGCTTTTACCAAAAGTATTTCGACAGTCTTTTTAATAATCATAACTGTATGAAAAACTGTCCTTTTTCTTTTTCTTTTTAGCTTCAGACTTAAAATGATTTTTAAAAAAATAAAAAGAATTGAAATTGTAGCATAAAATGGCATGCATAAATTAAATCATTATTCTGTCCTAAAAATTTACCTAATAATATTCTTAGTTAATTGTTTACAGATATATTACCAAACTAAATCAGTTCAACCAAACCAAACTACATCAATTTACTATCTAATTTTATTTTCTATGCTGAATGCTTATAAATTTTTTTTAATTACAATTAAAACATTTATTCCAACCCTTTTATCGTTAATTTTAAAGCATTAATAATGCCAAACAGCTGTTAATCATTAATTAGATAGTAAATTTTAAGTGTTTTTTTTTATCCTATCGTCATGTGTGAAGTACAAATATTATTGAAAAATAGTTTTATAATCGAGGATTTTGTAATTATCTACTCATTCAATAAGAGTTTTTCACAAATTATGATAAAACATGGGTGCCATGCACTATTTAATTCAAATATTGTAGTCTGGGTTTTAATAGAGAAAAGCAAGACACATCAATGAAAAATAATCCAACGACATTATAAATGTAAATTTCCTCATTTGCAATGCAAGGAATTCAATTCAAAGTAGAAATTTTCGCACTGTCATGATCTGTAATAGCTTTTACAAATCGAATTAAAATGTTCGCTTTACTCTCAACGGCTGACTTGATAATAAACATTTTCCTTTCCGCTGGTCAGACTTATGCTCGTCATTTCAACTGTATTGATTAAATCACGCTCGATCCCTTTTGAACGTAACTATGAATGCGTGTGATTGAGTGGATTCATTAAAGCTCTCACATACAGAGAAAGAGAAAGCCTGTTCATTACTGAGCTTAACAGGAGTAATCTTACTTGCTCAGTGTTTCATCGCACCCGCCCTGAAACTACTTTTCACAGCTTGTAAAGTGGTTAGTGCTGGTGTTTCAATTACTAGTGTCAACTTATACATTCAACCGAGTGCATGTTGGCTTGCAATTTCAATCCTATCACTGATTGCTCAGCAACTCAAATCCATTTTAAAGCAGTTGATTAAATAACCCACTTTTGATGCATCGTTATATAGAATGTCAGACTCATTTCTTTTAGCTTAGAAAATGAGCACTTCAAGCAGAAATCCGAGCCTTCGTTTTATTTGAACACCATCACTATTATTGTTTTCATTCTGCTCAACATTAAATGTATTATGGAATTTCAATAAGCAATTGATTAAAATATCCTCGGGGCAAAGCATAATTAATTTAAATGATGTTATGATTTATTTGATGTCTTGAAACAAAACAAAAAAAAATGTGGTAGAAATTATATGCTAAATTCTTATCTTAAATGCATACGTTAAAGCGTTTTCATCGCAAATAATAACTTTCACGCAAATTTTGATATATTTTATTTATTTTCTTATATATCTGCTATATTACCTTTCATTTTTCAACATACAAAATCAGAAACTGTCAAAGTAGTTCAGATGTTGTGCTGATTTAGAACATATTTAGCAAATCTTAAGTCATTATTATAGAATTAAATTTGTATTTCAATCTCGAAGATTTTTAACCAACTGCAAATTTAAGATAATTATCAAATCCAAACTTTGCAACTCGAAGATATCGATTTGTTTCATGCTCCAAATAGATCTATAAAAAATCGATTTATCAAGATATGTTTATTATTCTCATTAGATTATCAGATAATAATATGAGAAAAAGGGACACAGATTTGGATAAGATCGGTTCATGCCTTTTTAAGGGTTGAGAATTAGTGAAAATAAAACTAACAGTTCCCTTTTGAGCTGCCATTATTTTATTGTTATATGTGCAGTTGCAGATTTTATCTCCTTCTTATAGCGAAAATTCTTGTATTTTTTTTTCCTAATTTTTATACGTCAATTTATTCCTTGGGTTTTTATATCTTTATATGCTAATAGAACAGTGTTTTAAGGTTTAAAAGCATCAAAAATTAATCTAGGTTTCGATTTATGCATCCATATTTATTATCTCTCAAAACAAATGTCCGATAGGACATATGAGTAGTATACGGTATTTATTACACTGAAAAAACCTTGAAAAATAATCGAATAAAAATCGTTCTACAAGAATCAAACAAGGATTCTCAAGGCTCATGTGAGACTCAAGAACAATCTATCACACATAATATCCCTGAAGCAAAAACTCCTTACTTCTACGAAATATTTTGCAACAGGAACAATAGGAGATAAATGGGGACAGTGATATTTAGGTGAATAATACAGAAAAGACCAACCAATCGAGTGGATATTAAACTACTATATTTGTAAAAATTAAATTGCGTTATGTAATCTTTGCGTATATTCTATAAACTAATATTATTTTCAGCAAACATTTTCTTTAGCTAAGTGCATTTAGTTTATGTGATTTCATAATTTGTAATTTTTGTTTTTCATTTATTTATTGCATTTGTATTTTTTATTCTTTGTATACTTATTCATATAATAAAAATTGATACTGAACATCGATGGCACAGTATGCTTTATGTTTGGAATGTGAGGGAATCTCACTTAAGCTCTTTTTTTTTAAAACACTTCAACCTGAGAGTTGATATGAAAGTGATGCAAGCAGGCACCGCTCGCTCTTTTGTTAGCGGCAAAAAGAATTATTCGTTCGCTCTTTGTTTCTACTTTGAAGTGTATATATTATGTGTTTCCTTATATATGTGTGATCATCGTCCACGTGTTTTGTTATATGTGTGTGTGTGCAAAAATGAATAAGAGAAAGCACCTTTCCTTGGATTAAATACGCACACCCAGCCATATTTGATTATAATGCATTTTACTGCTATTATTAATGCAATTAACTACACTTTTTCAAATTTTTGTCTAATTTTATCAAAGAATTTTCAGGATAACCATATTTGTCACCCATTTAAATATTTAATAATTTTGCACTAAAAAATATTTTTAAATACTGTTCATTTTTGTAGCTGCAAAATTAATTTCTTCTTGTATAATTATTAAACAGTTTACAGAAACAAATTAACATTGAAACTTTTCAAATATTACGATTTTTATTCGTTCTATCTCTTTTAAATGAAAATGGTATTCAGAATTTTTTGCTTTTCCTCTAAAACAAGTTGTTGCAATGCCATTTTTGATGACAAATTTATTTCTTACATTATAAAGATCTTTATAATAGTAAAATTACCTTTAGATATTTTTTTAAATATTTATTTGCTTGAATATTTAAAATAACAATGTCTTCAAATTCATTGAATAGTTCATAAAATCCTATAAGATTATTCGAATTATGTGTTTTACCCAAATCTATATTATACATTTTTTAAATATCATTCAACACGAATCATAAAGGACACATATTCTTCATAATATTTGAGATTTGTAGTATAATTAACCAATAGCACTTTCTGTAATTTTAATTGTAAAAATTTATAAAATTGAGCTAATCATGAATATTTTATTTAATAGCCAGGGTTTGTTAAAAAGATGTATAAGTGGCATATTCTAAATTTTAAAAATGAATTCCTTCCTCTGCTACATTTATAAAATACTGCATTGCATTACGTACGTATGCCTTTTTGAGCGTTAACATCAAAATTCCTACACAAATGGATCAACCCTTTTAAATGATAATTGCAATTTTAACTAGCAGAAAAGTATCTGGTAAAATGAGACCTATTCTGCGAAAACAAGGCATAAATATTACACCAAGAATGACTTTAGGCTGTAACTTACATTTAAAAATGCAATTAACTACAACAGAAATCTTAAGTATTCAAGACTTTTTAATTAAAAACATTGGGTAATTACGTTGCGGCTTCCATGTTAAGTAAATTATGTCTCTTATGTCCATAGTATTTCTAAAACATTTTCTTCGAAGAACAGTTTCCTACAAGCTTGTCATGTCAATTAGCTCAATGGAAGTGGGCAAGTTAGCAAAAAAGCTGATGTCGTTCAAATTATGCAAATCAATCATTCCTCCCTCCTTCTCAATAGCTAAATATTTTCGCTACTCAATGTACACGGAAATTCAAAAAAGATGATCGTATCTTTTTGTGTTCCGCCTTTCATTAACAGCAGGTGTGGAGGAATAATGCTTGTAATGCCAGCAATTATAGAGGCTGGGATTTTGTTTTCCTAACCCGCCATCTTTTGATTTATGTGTCTCGTAAATGAAAAGCTCACCTCCTTCTTCTGCAAGTAATTAAGGTTGATGTCCTCAACTTTTAAATACTTCTATTGTTTTCTGCGAAACCCGAAGATACTGTCCTCAATACTTCGACACAAGCTAAAAATTCAGATTTTTTTTTTAAAATAATTTTCATGCTAAAATCTCGTGAATGAGTTCAGTCTCATCAACGAAATTTTCATAACGTGTTAGAGATACGGTTTTCTTTCGTATAATAATTAAGGAAACGACTGCAACTGTAAACCTTATGAAAGTGAAGTGCATGTAACCTATAGGTTTGTAATACTAATGTGTATATTTCTAAAATTAGGAGTTATGGAGACAGGCGATTATTTTCAATCTAGAATGGCTCAATAAAAAGTCGGAAGAAAAATTTTTTTTCTGCAAAATTTGGATGGTAATGATAAGACTTAGTTTTGCTGGATACTTCCGTTTAAGGAACTTTACAATTATAATAGATCAATAATTCTATGATTCCGAAGTTTAATTGTACATGGATCATATTTCGATACTTTGTGTCAAACATAAATTTTAAGTACTGAATCGACGCATCCCTTCAGAAAAGATACATAAATAATGTAACAGGTTTAAGAAAAATACATATTGCACAACCTTTAGTTTTATTTTTAGTTTAATTGAATATAAAATCTTCAGAATGTTGAAAAATGAAGATGCGCAATGACTATTACACACAATATCCTTCCCTATATTAAAGAGTTTTAGTTTGTACGATTTACCAAAACTTCCAACTCTTTATAAAATCTGCAAAATGTAATTTTCTCCCAAATTCACATTTTCATAAATTTTCATGAACATCTATTTTACAACCTGATGTTTATAACCTCTAAAATTGTACGAATCATTGCAAATCTTTTAACTGCATATCGCGATAATATTAGAGCTCACTCAGCAGATAAAATAAAAAAGAAGAATGCATTCAGTTTCCGCTTAGTCTCCGTTATTTGACTATATATATATATATATAT
>JAPMOR010005351.1:98870-109319 GCA_026543865.1 Argiope aurantia
AATTTGTTAATAAAGTTCTTTCCCATGTACAAAGTGAGAGAACGACCATCCCAAATGTGATAGAAAAGGAATGGCTCAAGTGAATAGAGGTCCATAACGGATAAACGGAACTGGAAATTCCCTGCAGGTCTGCTCCCGATATCCACAGTGCAAACCCCGATCTACCAGAAGTGTGAGTAGCAGGCGTCATTCCTTAACCTTCTCAGGGGAATTGAAGGTTTTCAGAAATCTTTTTTGTGACTTCTTTCCTTAAAGAATTTCACTCCCCAAGGAGGAAGTACTGCCTCATGGAGTATTTTCAAGTGTCTGTGATACTAGAAGATAGCGAACCCAGTCATCTTTCTCTGGCCTTCTTTATGTTTACGTTCCATTTACTTCTTCTGAACATAGAATTAGGTTAAAAGAGAAAGAGTTGTCAGCAAGCTGAAATGGCTATCAAGAAATTTATCAGAAAGCGCTTCAATTGTTGATGTCTAATTCCAGTGCGAATTGAAGTCACCACATACGGTTGCATTATCGGAAAGCTTGATCTGGTGAGAGAGATAGCATTTTTTATATAAATTTCTTTCGAAGACATATAATAAACGATTCTAAATGTCAAGTCTAAATGTAAATCTGAAAATCTCCTTTCTTTACATTTCCATTTATACTCTATACCTATAGTGTCATACACACCAACTCTTAAAATTATTGGAAACCCTTTCCCATGCACTATCGCGATAATTAAAAATATTCAATTGATTCAAAAACCGATTTAAAAATACTTAACCATGCAATGTTTTACTTTAAGATCCAAATTCCAAATTATATGCATGTTATTTGTCCGTTTTGAAACAAAAGTACAAATTTCGAAATTGATTTTCACGAATTTTTTTTAAATGACTAGTTATAGACAATAATTGGTATGATTACTCTTATTAATTTTATCGTAGACATATATTTTAAGCTATAAAATCTCTTCAATCCCTTGAACAGTCAAGTTATAGTACTTTTCAAAGTAAATAAAAAAAACTGCTTAATGTAACTTTTTATATAGTCCCCAATTTCAAATAACTGTAAATATTAAAGTTTAAAAGTATCCAAATGAATGGAACATAAAAAATGTAACTTCCATAGAACAGAGATTTACAGAGATATCTCATTATAAAATTTCAGTTAGTTCAGCTTATGTACGCTTCAGTATGAGTGGCTGTGGTACTGTTTTAATTTTTCACTATTATTGTATGGTTTGCAGGTCTTTTGTATTTTGTTCCAATTTATTTGTTTATTCTTGAACCTTTTTTATCATCAGAGAATGGATGCAACTTAATCGAATGTATTCAATCTATATACATCAATCTGAGCATCGATATGTTCATAAACCGAATCAACTCATATCAGCTCAACATTTAAAATTAAATATATCTGCCCATTTTTATCCTATATGTCAAACATTTCTGTTGCATTTGTTAAAATAGGCATAAACGTTTATTAAACATAATTATAAGTAATGGGAGGAACCATATAAAAATTAATATTTCATAATTTTTTATGCAATTCATTATTTTTACTTAAAAAATATCTTAAAAAGATTACATACTTCACTTGGAAGAATTTTATATTTTAAAAATGTCTACAACCGAAATTAAAGGTAATTGAATAAAAATAATACGTTGTATTCTGTATATGTATGTATTCGTATATGGATATATTTATTTATATATGTATGTGTGTGACTATTCATACATGTGCATATGCGTGTATGTAATATATATTTATATACATATATACTTGTGCTTATTGCTTATACTTGTATTGCTTTGCCTATATTTTGTGTACAATACATATAGCCATGTGTAAATATATATATATATTGGCAGCTATTTGCGACCAGATTGTTTTCCCAGATAATTGTGTTTATAAGACATTAATAAAGAGAGAATGTTTTTAGAATTTCGCGCATTCTTATTTCATACAACTGAAAAATATAAATTTAATTGAATCAGTCTGATAGAATTAACTGTCGGCATGAATTAAAAAGTGCGAAATAAAAAAGCAAGTGAAAATCCGGTTTTGGAGTTCATAGCCAAAGAAAGCAATTTTTTATCTTAATTTTAACATTGGCAAAATCACATGACTGAATTTTTCAAGGACGAGTTAGAATGTAATCATAACATTAAAACAGTGTTGCAGATTGTATAGTAAATTAAATTTTGCAATTTATTATGAATAAAGGAAAAAATTGTACAGAAATGAAATTGATATATTTATGAGGGTAATTTTTTGAATTTTAAGGTAATGCAAAAACCGTTTTGTGAGTAATAGTTTTGGAGGGCATCATCTTTCGTTTCCTTGGTAAGTCATCATGATTAGTTATCTAGTGATCGTTAAAGCTATTTTAACTCTCGATTAAACATTATTGAGAGCGAAAATGCGATGTACAGAAATCAGCAAACAAGAAGGCTTATTTTTTTTTATTTCGGTTATATTTTGATTCCTCTAACCAAGTGCAGTATTTCAGGAATACGGGCAGAACTCTTCAGAGCATTTCTATCTTATTCCTTTTTAAAAGCAAAAATGGCACGAAAAACGTTCTACCGCCTTCTATAGCCTTTTCAGGTCTGTTGAATTTAGTTTTTTTTATGTTTTATTTTCAGTCTTCGAAATTCTACGCTTCTATTAAAGTAATTATTTTTATTGGTTTATTTATTTTTCTAGGATTTATGCACCATTTACAAAAAATAATTGAGTTTTTTTGACCAGCTGTTCATCTGAATCCTGATGAAATTCAATAGTATTAATTTACTTTCAAATGCGCCAGCAAAAATAGGGGGGGGATGTTGACAGGATTTTGAATTTACTCGCCGTTGTAGTTAGGGTTGAATGTTATTTGGCTGTTCACTGCTCAAACTACAGAGCTTTGACTTTTACCTAAATACGGCAGTAAGCAGCATTGTTCACTGTTAGTACCTGGGAGGCTGGTTGTCTCAGAAACCTTCCTACTTGGAGAATTCCTTGACTGAAATATTATATTGTTGATAAATATGATATATTTCATGCTAGAGTTTTCAGGATTAGAAATATACACTGGTGTGCAAAACTTAAGAAAGACATGAAATTCAGAAATGAGATATAGCATTTTGTTCTGAAAGAATGACGAAAGCATAGTTGCGCAGAAATGAATACAATGCATACAGTATGGAATCAAACAAAAAAAAAGGCTTTATTGAACTCATAGTATCGTTACACATGATTGTCTGTCCAAGAGGAAGAACAGCAAGCAGATGTTCCTTAGTATGGGATATGCCCTCCCCTTACTGCAATGGTTGCTTCGCACCGTCTCCCCATACTCAGCACCAGATTGTCCAACAGTTCTTGAGGTAAGAGTGCCCATTCCTCAATCAGCATCTATTTAAGTTGTCGGGTGTTCCCAGGAGTATGTAATCGTGCCGCAAGGCGTCTCCCCAAAGCATCCCACACATGTTCTATCGGATTTAAATCAGGGGAGCACGCCGGCCAATACATTCGAGTGATATCTTCACTTTCCAGGAACTCCTCAACAGCATGAGTCCTGTGTGGCCGTGCATTGTCATCCATGAAAACGAAGTCTGATCCAATGGCACCTCGGAACAGACGCACATGGGGAAGGATCACCTCCTGACAATAGCGATCTCCAGTTACAGAATTTCTGTCGAAAACGTAGAGCTCAGTCCGCCCGTTCATCATAATGCATCCCCAGACGACAACTCCAGGACCACCGAAACGGTCACTTTCCGTGATGTTACTGGGATGAAACCGTGTCCCGACCTCTCTCCAAATCAACTGGCGTTGGGAATCGCTTGTGGCACTAACACGACTCTCATCTGTAAAGAGGACACGACTCCATTGATGTGATGTCCAGTTTTTGTGCTCACTGCACCACTCTAAACGGTGCCGCCGGTGGGAAACTGTTAAAGGGGTGCAGCGTTCAGGACGGCGGGTGAATAGGCCACCTTTGTGAAGGCGTCTGGACACAGTAAAACGCGACAGTTGCTGAGCAATGGCGCTTGCTGACTGGTTTCGGGTTCTTTTTGCCTGCAGGACGATATGTCGGTCATCCACTGCAGTTGTTTTCCTGGGGCGGCCACCACCAACCTTTCTCATAGCTCTACCTGTGGTTTGGAAGGCTTTTCAAGCGCGCGAAACGACACTTTTGTTGATTCCGAACTCTTCAGCTACACTGGTCACACTACGCCCCTCCTCTAGCTTTCCGATCATTCTTCCACGTGTAAAATCGTCCAGGTGATTTCTGCTAGCCATTTTCACGAATTAACTCACGTGCACTTGCAGCGAATGTCTTTAATTGCGTCTCCGTCCTTCCTTTTATTGTAGTGTTGAGCTGCGCGCGCCTTCCGCACGTGTTTTGCGTACGCTCACGTCGCCTGTGACGTTTTGTTCCTGATATTTGCATATGCATGACCTTTCTCTTGAATTACGTGTTCATTGCACTGATCGCAAGTACTCCTTTTCTGCAATTTCATGGCTATCTGCTTAAAATTTGCATTGCTGCTTAAGTTTTGCACACCAGTGTATTATAATTGTCATTGCTAAATTCTTTAGTAAATATATGAAATTAATTTTTTCAGCATTATTTAGTAAATTTTTAAGTAAAAAAAATAAATTGAGTGTATATATATATGTAAAATAAATAAAAGAAATTAATAAAAAACTGGCACCGAAAACCAGACGATACAAGCAAAAAATGTCGCATGTCTAAATCGAAATGCTGAAAAATACTGCAAAGTACCATTGAGATTCATACTCTCGAGGGGTTTTTTTGTTGTTGTTGTTGTGTGACTATTTTGAGCCAAATTTTTGCGCAGTAGCTTCTGAGGCTAAAGACTTCTGAGCACCCGAGGGCAGAAGTCTGATTTCTAGCTCAAATGAAGATAGCATACATAAACTCGCTTGCATAACCCCTTTTTACAGGGGGGCTCATTCACGCACCTCACAGAGAGAACACAAGGAAGGCAACAACCGTGTCCGAACCAGGACTCCAACCCGGGAAGCCTAGATCACGGGAAAGACGTGCTTCCCATAGGCCAGGACGCCGACCTAGGGGTAGCGATACTCTCGAGTACGATAATAATAATGTACAAGGGAAATAAAATGAAAATAGATGCAAATATCTGAGAAAATGACTATGGAATTTGATAGTATCTATAACTAGGTGCTGCTCGTAAATGAAGTACTTACAAATAACACTTTATCCGCAGGTAAACTATCACACACACAAATATCAAAATACACAAAATGGCAGAACAGACAGGTTTCCTTCAAAGCTGAATTCCGGTTCAAGAATTACACTCATAAATGTCCAGCTTTTGCAAATGAAATACATTTTTCAGATGATTGTTTAAAGTAAATATTCACTTTTTATGTGGGACATTTAATTCTTTCCATATTCTATCAATGGTTGAGGGGAAAAAATGAACCTTCAATGGAACAGATGTCTATAGAAACATTTTCTATGGGATTTTGATATCAACATGTTTGATTTTCAAAAGCAAAATATTTTCAACGGATAATTTAGCTTCAAGAAAAATATATAGATTGTCTATTTTTTAATATTAGCAATCTATCAGAAAAGGAAAAATTATTTGAAAAAGAGAAAACAATGAAATTGAATATTGAAGATATTCAAATACTGATATATCTATGTAACAATTGATGAAGAATATTTTCATTAAATTAATTGCAATACATTATGATTGCTTATAATAGCGCTAAATATTTTATATTTTGTATTAGTTAAACATTTTTTTAAATCCATTTTCGATCCCAAATGTGTAATTTGTAATACTTCCAGAGATTATCAAAAGCGACCTGGTTCTTTCTTTCGGTAAAAGAAAAAAACCTTCTCGATTCTTATCAAGCAATTCAAGTTAATTGCAGTTTACACAAACAGAACTTAAATTATAGCCAATTTGAAAATTTCATTAACTAAATGATAAAATAAGCATTTAAAATAAATTCTACAAACAATGCATTATAGCTTAAGTGCCTTGATTGTAGTTTAAAATTTTTATTTGAAAAGGAGTCTAATTTGTCATTTCTAATTAGCAGTTACAAATAATAATGATTATTCAATGGTTGTTAACTGTTAGTCACATATGATTACCACTTTTGAGTCAACAATAGTGTGAAATATATCATTTCCATAAACACTCGAATGTGTTTGAAAAACTTATCTCATTTAATGAAAATAAAGTCCACATAGAATTCATTTTCTTTTTTTACTTGCTTATTGGTTTGCTTACACATGGAATATTTGATATGTAATAATACAAATTCAATTGCTCTACTTCTTAAAAAAACGAGATTGATTAAATTATATTTGTGTGCATTAATTAAAATGTTTTATTCAATTCATATATAAATGAGTTCGGTGCAAAGTGGTTATTTTTTACTTACACTTAAAAGTCGCTCAATAGAATGAACTTATTATTCATTTAAAGCATTTAAATTAAAACAACGTTAATGAGAAAGACGAATAAATTTTTTTTTAAAATTTTCTTGACACAAACTGGAATTTTATCTAGATTGCAGTAATAATTGTTGATTTTATTTTACATTTCCAAGCAACATTCAAGTTTTAAAATTTCTCCCAAATGACATTGTAACTATTCCTGAATGCTAAATTAAAAAAAAATTGACTTGGAATTTTCATTAATAGTTTTGTTTACGTTAGAAACTCCGAGGTGAAAACTGATTTAGTTTATTTGATTTACGTCTCATTAAAAAAATATGGGAATTATTTGGCGTAGATAAAGAAACTGAATCCATAATAAAGTGATGGGGATTTTTACTGCTACGCTTTAAATCGACTTTCTTTCTGCTATACTCAAATATAATATCAAGTATACTCACTCTATATATCGCATGCAAAAAAAAGTTCATAGAAAGACAATTTATTAATCTGCATTGTTTTTATTCAAAATTTGCTAAAAACCGTATTTATAATTTTATTTATTTTCATATCTAATATTATCAATGAATCATCTTGATTTATTGATACTTTAAGTTGCAATTTGTTTCGTGCAATCAATATATATCACGAATTTTTGAGATAAAAGTACAGATTATTAAAATTCTAAGTTTGTTATCGGCTATTTTCTCCTTAGAAACTGATCATCGTTGTCGTATTTGTCCAAGCTCTTTCACTAATCAAATTTCATCAGTCTGTTTTCATGAATTTTAACAAAGTCCTTTTCAGAGTCGAAAGATTGATGTCACATTGGAAGATTTCAAGAGGGTCACTTCAAAATGCAGAGAAAAAGATCAAGACAGAATAAAGCTAGGAGCATTGACATATATTAAAGTGACCATATTGAAAAAAGTTTTCAAAAATAAGGTTTAATATACTAGATTAGGATCTCGGCTTGAAAAGTTCTCTTAAACATTTTGTTTGACTGAAATCAAAAATATTGATTACCATATTTAATCTTAATAACTTTTGTTGATGAAACTACTCTTTCAAAATCAATATTTCTTTGTAATCTGGAATGCATTAAATGTCGTTGAAAATGAATGGAATGCCATATTTTCAGTAATGTTACATACTTCTCGTTCGTGATCACATTTTTTAACCGGGTCGGTGTAATCAGAAGGCAAAATTAATTCCTTGTAGTATTTCACACTTCAAACTTACCCATCACCTAGTGAAAATAGATTTGATCTTCGAATTTAGAATTTATGTGCATACAATATGTTGCATCATATTTTTAACTAATAACACATTGTTCAATAAAGATTATATAATTGGCAAGTTAGTAAAACACTATTCATTTGATTTTTGGTTCAGTATTTTAGTTCTTTTCTTTGTAGCATGGATGATCTGCCTAAAAATAGATTCGTTTTCTATACAGTTGATGCAAAACGGAAGAGGCTTAATTCCCTACTTACTATCATATAATATGGTTACAAATCTGATTAATCTATAAAATTTCAACTCTAACTTGCACAAAATATTTCATGTATTTACTACAACCTACTGAATATTCTAAAAGTCTAACATGGTGAGTAGAATGACAATGAAACTAGTTTTTAAGCCCTTTTGCTAATGTCTTACAAAATTAAAGCAGCTGCCATTAATTATTTGCGTTTATCGAAAGACCATTAATTTTCTGAAAACTTGTATAAATGCAATAAATAGTACTTCTATAAGGATTTATTAAGCAGTTGAGAGTGGCCTTAAGCAGGAAATACAATGCGATAGCGTGTTTAAGGGTACAATGGACGATGAAAATGTAAAAAATCAATGAAATCTGCGATTTTTTTTATTTTGATCTTTTATGTATATTTAGAGTGTAAGCTATCGTTTGCAAAAAGAATTATTTTGATATCTTAATTACTTCGCTCAATATTAGCATTTTTTAAAATTGATATTAGGATGCCACGCCCACTTGTTTACATTTGTACAGCTGCAGTATGACAGTTTCGTTTTCCTCCAAGCACTGCTAGTGCAGCCTTATTCGCAATTTTTATTTTATCGTGTTGTTTTTACAATGACAGATGTTAAAAACTTCTACTTCTTCTTTTTGTTTTGCTTTGTTGATTCGTTCGTCATACATTTCATATTCAAATGACGCGTTTCTTTATTTGAAATAGAGTACATAAACAGTTCTTTTTAGGGCTAAAATTAATATTTTCTCTATTTTAAATTACATCACAAATTAAATTACAAAAGTGCCTAAAAGAAGTATTCGTTTCAAAGAAAAGATTAGAGTTGGGCATAAGTAAAGCTGTGAGAGACTATAATCTGGGATATTTAAAAAATCTTTGCCTGATTGAAGAAAATATATGAAAAGATGATTCTCGCTTTATCATAGCTCAGAAAAAGAACCAGAAAAGAGCAGCACAGAATAAAAGAAAATCCTTGACATCATATAAAAACAAAGAAATGAAAAAAAAAATCAAAAAACAGGAAAATATAAGGTTAGAAGCAAAACATGTGGGTGTAACTTATGCAGCAGGTGCATTTTGATTTGCTTCATATTTTGTATTGAATTTGTTTATGGCTGCATATATAATTTTAAAATGTTAGATAAATAAAAATTAATTTTCATAGTTCATGAAATGATATTAGAAAAATCTTTTTATTTGAGGGTTGTTTTTTTAAATGAAAAAAGGAGTTAGTTTTGCTTCACCAGTAGTATTTCCTGTATATGCTTTGTGCATTCTTACATAAATATTATGTATGTATATTAGTATATATTTCATAAAATAAATAATTCTTTTAATGAACTTGTATATATAATAAATGTGAGTTGTTTTAATTTTGTTTCTGTTCTTTAAGTATCATTCAAATGCTTTTTCTCAAAATGATGCCCTTCAAATTTTTCAATACTCCGTGCGCATCATATTTTGAGTTACAACACTGAAACTTTTCTCTTATGCTGTAGAAACATAAAATAATACAATTTTGCATTGATGGGTGAATTATGAGTATTAAAATTTTTTATTGAAGGCCTCGAGTAATATTACTGTACTGATTTTTTAAAATTTTTCAAAAAATGTCAAATATTTCAAGTTTTTAATTGAAAATCATATTTTCAATAAATTTAAGTTTGTAAAATATTTTGTAGAATTAAAAAATGTATCTGAAAAAACAGAAATAATTAATTTATATTCTATTTTCATGCGCATGGAACAATTTGAAATTTTAGAATATTTAATTTATTTTCCATTTTTTACCAAAAAAAAAATTAAATAATCAATGAATTTTGATGAATTTTTTTCAGCATTAGATTGATATAATACAATTACGATATAAATTTCAAAACAATATCTCAAAAATTGAGAAATTTTGGTTTCAACGTCCATTGTACCCTTAAGCTACTTTTAAAAATGTTAGCTAAAAAAATTAAATTAAACATTCTTCTTCAACAAAGCAATATTTTAAATTAATTTTTAATACTTGATATTTCATCTATTATTTCAAAACTAACAATTGACTATTAACTAAATACTTTACTTCTTGAAACTCTTATATCATGTATAAATAAAAAGATAAATTGATTTTTCATAGCTGTTATCAAAAATTTCCATGGAATTATGCAATAGAGAATCTATTTTGCATTTATTGGATGTTGTAGAAAAATCTTGAAGAAATGTTTAAATTTGCCAGTATCTATCGAATGTTTTTTTGAAGGAAATTGCTTCAATACATAAATTATGCATAATTGTGAACGCTTGTCAATTTCCAATATGGATTTGAATTATATCAGGTTTGAAACTGGCAAAAGAAAAATAAGAATTTGTTAAACAAAAAAGGTTCTTTTTTCAAATTCAAGAAATAATATTTACTTTAATCTACAAACTATTGTTTATTCAGAATTATGCTTTGTTTTATTTGTTTAATTAAATCGTGTTCCCCGTAATTAACCTCACTAAACGAAGTCTCGTTCCTATAACTGTATTAATATATAT
>JAPMOR010005351.1:109719-134858 GCA_026543865.1 Argiope aurantia
ATATATATATATATATATATATATTGCTACATTCGTTTTATTTAAAAAAAATATAGATATTGCGAAACGCATTTTCCATTTAATATTAAAACAGAGTATTCTTTGAATAAGGATGTCGTAATTTTTTCTTAATCATGGTGTATAAAGTAATTTTTTAAATTTGGAATATTTTCTGCATAACAATTTTTTTCACTTTGCAATTTCTAGGGCATTTTCCAATATTCTTTTTAAATGTACCACATGAGAATATTTGTTTAAAACAAGTAGCCCTGACCAGAACAATAAGAAAAACATCCTTTCATTATGGCAACAACGGTATGAAAATGTCATGCTATACTGTATGGACAGGCAATATGAGAAAGATTCCTTAGCTCTTATGTTTCCTTCAAAAACTGCATGTGGCTTACACATTTACTCGAATTTTTCTAGATAGATTTAACGAACTGCCGTTAAACTTCAGCTCTGCAAGGAAAATTCTTGAACTAGCATTTCTCAGTAAAGGTTCGTTCACGTTAAGATTTAGAGAACAAACAAGATATTTATGAAGAAGAAAATAATTTGAATTCATAAAAGGTTTTTCATTGTAGAAATAATTATATGCATTTTCACAAAAAAGCAAATATATTATCATATTCATAGACAGTTTTAAATTGTGGGTAGAACTAGCAATGTCATGTTTTTATCTTCAGGATTAAAGTGGTTTTTATTTCAAAATATTTATGGAACAACATTCTATTGGGCTTGGCAATTAGAACACATTTTTGTAAAAAAATTTTATTGATGGGCTTAACCCTCATTTGTATTTTATAGTAGCTATTATTGTATATCATTTGAAATGTATTTTTTATTTATAATAACATATAAAAAATGACTGATTTAACCGTATCGGCGAATGTGTTATGGGAAATATAAAGGATTTATTTTTTAAAAATTGAAAGGAATTTTACTTATAGCGTGCAAAAATTACAACCAAAAGAATATTTGACAATAAGCCATCGAAGAATTATAGTAAAATTTATGATAAGTATTTTGTACTTTCTACAAAACATTGCATTTGTACAAAATAATTTTTAACTCATTAACACACACACACACGCACACATACACACACACACACAAAAAAAAAACTTTTTCAAACTTTTAAAGCCAGTTATGCAAGAAAATTTGCATAAAAACCCAACTGAAGAACGTTAAGATTCAGAAAGAAGTTGGTATCGCAGCCTACAAAATTTCAATTGAGTTCTAAGAGACGTTAAATGCTGAGGGATTTTCTAAAAATATAAATTATAAAACTTTTATCTTTGAATAATGACAATAAATAATACAAACTTGACAATAATGACAATATATAATAAAGCTATTGGATTAGAAATGAGCTTAATAATCCTGTGTGCTGCTAAATAATTTTTTTCAAAATTAATGCAATAAATTATGCGCCATAAAGAAATAATAAGGAAAGATTGTTCAAGTATCATTCAAATTCAAGTTGCTGTACCAATATTTTAAATGAAGCATCGGAAACGGCGCCTCTGACAACAGTGATAAGCTATTGAGCCAGTCTTATAACTTTCAAATGGTCATCAGCAAAAAACGTAAATCATTTATTTATACATGCCCCTAAAAAGTAAATTTTTGCTGTATGAATATTATTAGCTTTTAGAATAAGTTAGAGAAAGCAAGTTGAGGCCTCTACGAATTCTCTCTGCAATATTTGTGCTGTTATTATTGTTTGTTACTGATTTTCTGACTTTTGTTTCTTACAAGTGTTGATCTTGTTTATGGTTTGGCTGTATTTTAATACTAGCATATTCATGTTTTGATGTAAACTAAAGCGTTGCTATGAGTTACAGAGGTTGCTTGACTTTTTCATCGCACAGCCTGCGGACGTATTCTGGATATTTTCCATAACAATATGCTTGCATTTGAATCTTGCTTCTTTTAATTACAGCAATTGGTTTAAAAACCACGCGCTATTAGCTGAAAAATAATTATTTTATTTTAGATAAACGAAATTCGGGTTAAAAAAAATGGTACTACAAGTTTATGGAAGGATATTCCTCCTTGTCATAATGAACTACAGAGGCAACTTCAATGGAAAGAGTTAGAAGTTATAAATTCTTTGAAAGGTTCAAAGCAATATTAGCAACTCCACTATGTTTAACAAAAGTTAACATTCGAGTCGCATTAAAAATCTCAGGAGGTAAAACTTATTAATAAATATTTGGTAATTAAAAGGAATATTTTTTATTTACCTTCTTTTAATCATTAATTTCCTGTTTCTGGTAAGGGAAGTAAAATAGAAAGAAAAGAAATAGGAGATGAGTTCTCTAAATGTCTTTCTTCGCTTTTAAATCTTTATCGACATCAGAATGTTAAATAAATTCCGTTCTGAAATGTTCTTAAAAAGTCTTTGCTGAATTCTTGATCGATAACATACGCACTGGTTTATAAATGCATTCAGAATTTATATAATTTTAAAATTTAGCTTAATAATTTTGGTCTTGGAGAGTATAAATCGAAGAGTGTAAGATAAAAAAAAATCGTTCAACTCAGAAGTATACATAAAAGTGAAGTTGAATTCAATTATTTAATTACAAGAATGCTGATATTTTGAAATTATTCTAATTTCCCCCTTATGGAAACCTGGAAAGACCGCAGGGCACTCTTTTGGCATAAAATCCTTCAAAGATTAAAAATCTTGCTAAATATAAAAAGCTCAAATAATCACAGGTTATGGTTTCAATAATATATAGAATATATGATAATGCAATATAAATTTAAATGATATGGATTATGTAGCATTGACCAGTAGTATAAATAAAACAGTTTCTTATAAAGTATTTTGATTTTAGTAATTAATTTGTTTGCAGTAAAATATTATTTTATGAGATGTTGGTTTTGGGAGGAATTTTTCCAGAGCGTGTTGTTGAGGAAAGTAGCGATCACATATGTCTTTAAAGTTTTTAAACGAAATTTTAAAAAGGAAAAGTCATGGAAAATGTTGGTACATTCAAAGCATATTGAATGCAAATAAATGATAAATATGATATTGTAAAAACTAAAAAGTATCAAAATACGTAAACAAAAAGACAGAGAGAAACGCAGTTTTTAGTTCAAAAGTATGAGTCAGTGAAATCTTTTCAGTGTAACACCAGTGAATTCGAATTACACATTTTGACAAATGTCCAACTTTTCTACATCCCTTAATTCGAAAAATACATGTTTGGCACTTTTTCTCTTTCTGTCACTTTGTTTTTTCAAAATCACTTTGAACTAGATGGAGAAGATTTGATACAAGAATTGCACAACAAATTTGTAGACTTCCAACAAATATTTCCAACAAGACTTCCATTCAGATTAAGCGAAAATGATAAGGAGCTAGATAAATAATATTTTGTACAGAGATTTATTATCTAAAATTAAAAAAATTGAACAATATCTGTCAAAATTTTTACCGTCTGTTGCTCTATGTTGTCACTTGCATGTAACTCATAAACGACGCGACTTAAAGAAATTCGGGCTGTGATCGGAACTATTGTTTTGTCCCAACTTTATTTCCAATCTGTCGGGAACACGATAGATTTAGTTCAAACGCTAGATTCACTCAAAAGATCCATATTTTGTAACTAATGCTCGCCAATGCTAGGCCCAGTGTCCAAAATTTTATGCAGGGGTAGGAGGGTAGGACTTTGTCGGAGACTATACAAGAAAGTGGAAAGATCATTTCCTCCAGTTTCTTCGGGAAACATTTAAGAAGAGAAGGTTATAAACATTCCATGGAGAAATGATTTTGAAGAGGTTGCTTCTCAAAAAGAGAGAAATGAACATTAATAATAATAATCGAATAACATTCCATGGAATTACTTTTTTTTCATAGTTTTGATTACTTATTTATGACTCAGTTCTTTTTTTTCTGGGGAATGGGAGAATTTAATTTTTTAAGCAATTAGCAAATTGAGTGGGATTTTTTTTGCCATAGAATTTAATTTATTAATTTCGTAAGTTATTCCCGAATATGATTCAATAATTTCAGTTAATTCATTCTTTAATTTACATTAATTTTTTATGAAATCTGAGGTATGAAAATTTTAACTTCAGAGATCAGTATGGTGGAAGTTTATATTTTTATTTCAGTAACAATTCAGAATTTTGTTTACATCTATCCTCAAGTATACGCTTGATTATATTTGTCATTTTCAAGCGTGTTTTATTTTTAATTAAATGAACTTCTTTTTCTTTTCATAATATCACGCTATTAGCAACGGTAGTAGCCATTGCATAGCAAGATGAAACAGAATGTTTTATTTGGTGAAAAAATGGCATTTGAAAAATATTGGAATTATCTCTCTTCAAGAAAAAAAGTTCGATGAGATACGATCTTCTGCAGAAATGAACATTTTTGGTTTCTAATGGACAAATCTGGGTTATACCAGATTTTCCCTTTTTTTTCTTTCTATGTAAATAAAAAGCACAGCTATGCTCTTAGGCAAAACTTGTATCCATTGGTTTGAGATGGTAAATATTTTTTTCATTATGATCTCACTTTATTATTTTTTTTTCGTGAAACATAAATGAACTACAATTTGTTCATGCTCTGACGATATCAAGACTCGCAGAAAATTAAATTTATAAATAAAATAAATTTTATGAAAACATTAAAAAAGCAGTAAGGTTTTAAAGCATATTTTGCAAGTTTGATTTACCAGAAAATTTACGTTTTTTAAATAGCAGTTCATCTTTCTAATTGCACAATGTAAATATGTTTATAATTTATAAATATAAAAATGCTACACAGATTTAGCTTGAAAAATTTTAACATAAATTATATACAAGTTTAAATAATTTAAAATACACAGTTAAATCAGGAAAAGTGCTTTTAAAAGAACAATACTATATGATTTTAAAAATTTAAAACAATCCATTTCAAAAATGAAACTCATTATTCAACTCGTCAAAGATTGAATGAAAAAAGAATCAGTTCAAAAATGAGATACTCTTTCTAACGTTATTAAATAGCTGCATTTCCTTGGCATTATTTTAAAGAACATCAATTTGAAGAAAATATTTCATTGTCGATTATTTATATTGTTACAAACCTGCAATTCGGCTTCCCAGCATAGTTTGTTCCATCATTGGAAAGAAAGTTTTACAGTCATCTGAATGGGACGGAGTCCAGGTGTGCGTCGGAGGTTCCAGAGCTTGGCGACCATTTGGCGACTTGGCGACGAATTTGGCGACTTTGACGCCAAAATAGATAATACCCGAAACTTCGAGAATTTTCCCGATCCGTCCAGTAGGAACCGAGATACGCCTCGAACGTTCCTGATTGGTTGAGAGGCTTCTAGCCCCGCCTCCTGAGACCTATAAAAGGGTCTGCAGCTGCCAGTCAGAGTAGTAGTTATCAGTAGTCAGTCAGAGACGTAGTCGGAATCGACGAAGAAGAGTAGTCGGAAGCGACGGAGCGGATCCGAGTAATCGGAGCCAGAGTCGGAGAAGTAGAAGACGGAGTAGTCGGAAGCGACTGAGTCAAGCTAGTGCTGGACTGAGCTGTGCGCTACTGTCTGCAGTAGATTCTGGTTGTATGCTGCTGTGTGTGCTGTTGTATGCTACACGTCTCGGGTGAAGATAATCGTCTTCTGTGCTGTATATAGTTGTCGCTTTGTGCTGTCCTGTGTGTCTTCGTGTAAATAAACGTCGTTGTTTTATTTTCTACTACCGTCTGCTGATTGAGCGTTCTACACACCATATCACTTCCACTATCCAAACGAACCCCGGTAAAGAAAATTTCGCAACAATATATTTATTTTTTGTTTATTTCGCTCTCTTTTTATGTTTGAAATATTCTGGACAATAATTTTGAAACATTTGGTCCTGAAAAACTTGTTGAATCAGAGAGTGCATACATCAGTATTGGAGGCAAGTTAAAGAATATATTGGAAATGTGGCTTGAACATAGGTGTGAATAGAAGTAGATACCAGAAAAATAGAGAAAATCATTACTTGATGTAGAATTGTAATTAAAATTTATCTGACATCGGAAAATTTGCACTTGGTGAAAATCGAAACACTGAAGAAAACTGAAGTGTTTGGTAGATGCAGGCAAAAGATACATTAGAACATATCCGAATGCATCGTTTTGCAATTTTTCATAGTAAAGAAGGAATTGACAATAACATTATATTTTCAGTTATATGCATAGCTTAATTTATAAGTTATACAGTTTCTTATACTTCAATAAAGATTTAATTTTACCTTTCTTAAGTTGAAAAACGGTGAAATTTTACAATCTGAGTTATTGACTGGAATAAAATTGTCAGTTTCACTGAATCACTCGTAAAATTCAACTTGTAAAAGTGAAAGTAGATGAAAATATACCTTCAAAAACAAATAACAATTATTTGCTTCAAAAAGGAATAACGTCGTTATTCAATTGTAAAAATACTGGAAACTTTTAGTATAACTTAGAAGAGCTCCCACACATATAGAAACAATTTGGCGTCGGAAATTCTAATTGAAATAGGACACATATGGTACGAAGGATGGTTAACACTCTGACGGTGTAATTCCTTAAAATTATTATTTAGATGCGATGTTTACAAATAAGTTTCAAAATTTTTTTCAAATAAAGTGAACTGATACTATATGTCACATGATAATAATATAATGGAATAAAAATCTGTAATCGTAAAAAATAAACACTATAAAATGCGGAAAAACACAGGATGCAACAGAAAATGGACTGATTGCCAACCGCATAAATTGCGGGATATGCAGCTGGAAGGTTAAAGTGCATTCGGTAATTTTCAAGATACTTTTAACAATTCTGTCTTAAACAATTCTTTCTTATTGAAAGTATATTTTTTAATAAGACAATTTTACAATTTATGACGAGTATTTCTTTTTAGCAGGCATAAGACATTTAAATAATATTTATGGATATTTTTGTGATTGTAATGTTTATTAAAAAATACAGCTAAGTTAGTTTCTGAATTTTATTGGATGCCTTTGTGAAACTTGCATTAATAGAAATTTTGTTCTACAAATATCCATCATATTAAAATAAGAATCTGATACAAGAATAAGTAATAATTTTTTGAATGAGAAAAGTTTAATAAGTTATTAACCCTGAAAGATTATTCATTTATTGACTAAAAAATATAATGGCTATATTTCTTTACGAAAGAACAGCTGAATTATAGATTTATAAATTTAAATATTAGTTATTATTTTTCACGAATACAGTGTTTCCCTGTCTGGGTTATTCGATTGGTATCATGCAACATAAATTGGTATATGTCTGCATGGTATCATTGGTATATGTCTGTGATTAATTTAAAGAGAGTAAATTAACTCTACTTAACGCCTTTAAATATGAAAGGGCTTGATCCACTAAGGCATTTTAATATTAAGTTTTAAAATGATAAAAAATACGAATAGCTGAATTACATTGTGAATTTCAAATTACTTACCTGGATGTATAACTTTCTTTTTTTATCTTGAGAGAACTAATATGTCTCTTATTTCACAACAATTTAATTTTAAACTCATCTTGTGTGGATTTTTTTTTATTTAGCGGTATTTTAGCACAAAATGTATTTGCTTTCCATTGAAAGTACAGAAAGAACTATTAAAGTAATGCGATGACATAAGTGGAAGAAGAAAAAAACAGAGGAACCGAAGTCATTTAGTCATAATCAAGAAAACCTACAGCGGATGGTTTATACTAAAGAACACTGACAAAGGGACTAATGATGTTTATTCGCCTTAGAAATAGAAAAAAAAATTACAATCGAGTATTGGGACAATTGAATATTTAAAATTTTTTGGACAATAAATGATACATTTGAGAGTATATAAATTATCTCAAATGAGTGATCTTGATGGCCAAGATGTTATAACATTGTTACAAATGAAGAACTGTTAACTCAATTCTAAAAAAGTTATCTTCTACTTAATCAATCCCATTTCATTGATTAATGAACAGTGGTTAGGTTGTTGACTTTCTCATTTATTATAATCACAAATCTTCTTATTTTAAATTTTTATTTTGCCTTATATTAAATAGTTTTAACGATAATTTCATTCATTTATACTGAATACAAATAATAAATTATATTTTAGACATCGCAATTAAAAGCATTTAGCGTATAAATATTGCATATCTAAAATTTTGAGCTATATATATTCGAATAACTAATTTATAGTTATTATATTTGAAAAGGACAGCGCAAAGTATTAACTGTTTCTTTACTTCTTTGCATTTAGTGAGATGTAAAGAAATAAACTACAAAGATATTAAACAATAGCGTTTAGAAGGATTTAAAAACTTAAATAATTAGAAATGAAGCGTCATCTCCATGGCTTATATTTTTTCTTTCTATTTTAAAATTGATCAACACTATTTAATTTCTAGACAATTTGAAAAGAATAATCTATATTCAAAGTTTCATAATGTTTCAACTATTTTCTTTCAATAAAAATTGAATACACATCACAATGATTAACCCAGGTCAAAAAATAAACTTTCTGATAAAGAATAGTTTAATGAAGCTTTTTCTCTTAAGTTTGATGAATTATCAATATTTCAAAATTACTGAGAGATTTTCAATCAACTAAATACCAAAAGAATGATATTTAAATACTAGTGTCTTTTGATTGGATCAAACATGCCGAGTTGATGTGCAGTAACAGTTAAGAAACATATTTCTGATTCATATCTATTTTACAAATTAATTATTTTTTATAGATACCAAATTGTACTTATATTTAATGACGGAATAAATTTATTGGACTTTATTGTGCATACTGAGCTAGTCTAGTAAGTCAGATATGCATACATTTCCCAAAGAAAAAGCCCAAAATGAAAAAGTAGGTCAATAGCGAATTCACAGGGATTTTGAAAACTATTCAAGCAGTGTTCCTAACTCTGCTTAAGTTTACTGAACTATATGCAATATTTTTAACAATAAAAGGATTTAATCGTTGTTTAGTGATAAAGTTGAATTCACAATATCTCAAAAGTTAAGTAAAAATTTAAGTTCAGCAATAAAAATATCATATAAAACCTGAGTATTTTTTTTCTCATTTTTTATATAGTCCATATAGTTGTGGTATGCTATCTAGATTTTGGATCAAACAAATTCATAAGAAACTTCGCAGTATGTTTCATCACTTCATAACAGGATATTTTCTATTTTCATCCATAATTTGAATTTAAAATGTAATTGAATAAGTTCACCTAAATATTTTATTTTCTTATAGGTTGTGAATCTATTCAAAAGATGTTTTAATTCGGTTTAAAATTTTTATAACTGAATGACATCATTTCTAAACTTTTGCGTCGTTATTGCACCCTAATGAGATGAACGAAATTGTTGCTACATTTCTAAAAGTTCCTCATAATATGCTTTTATTGGGGATGGATTTATTATATTTCATATTGCTGTTTAAAATTGCTACAAGAGGTGTACAAATGAAAAGGTACGAAACGTCGTAACAACGTAACCGTTAACATATTTACCTATGCCGCAATGGGAGAGCGTAGCGAGATATCTAGAGATGCATTTGGAGTCTCCGGTGTAGATCGGAGCACATGCGGGCGCCTGCAGGCTCAGGAGAGAGCAGAAGCTAATTATAAAATGTAGCTACGTCCATGCACTGCCACGTCCAATTGACGTGGCAGTGCATGTGAAGACAGGACTGGCGTTCACATTGCGAAATTCGACAGTAGAGGAGCAGCGTGGCGTTATCCTATTTCTGACAGCGGAAGGTGTTACACCAGTCACTATTCATCGCCGGATGGTCACCGTATACGGGGAAGACTGTGTGTCAGACAAGTCAGTGAGAAAATGGAGTCCCCGTTTTCGTGCAGGCCTAAAGAGTTTGGCTGTTGATCCGAGACAATACCAGACAAATACAGTCATCACGGCCGATTTCATCTACAAGATGGACGACCTAGTGAGAAGTGATCGAAGTGTCCCATTGCGAATGTTGGCAGTGAAGGTGAATGTCAGCGTTGGAACAGTGTGGACAATTGTTTAAGATAGGTTGTGTTAACGGAAGGTGTGCGCGCAGTGGTTTACAAAGCAGCTGACCGACTAGCACAAAGAACTGCGTATGGGACTACACTTCAACATCTGTTTCGGTATCATGAAAACCCCGGTTTCCTGGAGCGGATCGTCACAGGTAATAAGAGCTGGTGCCATCATTACGAACCAGAGACAAAGCGGGACAGCATGCAGTGGAAACACACGTTGCCACCTCCCCGTAAAAAGTCCAAAGCTGTGGCATCTGCAAGCAAGGTGTTGCTCACCGTCTTTTTCGACGCCCAAGGTCAGCTATTTGTTTAATTTCTTGGGCACAGAAGAACCATTAACACCGATGTGTACTGTGAGACAATCCGAAGACTACGCAGATCCATCAAGAACAAAAATCCGGGACTACTCACGGAGGGTGTGGATCTGGTCCATGATAACGCGCGTCCAGATGTGTCCAAGTTCAAGTGGGAGCAGCTCGACCATCCGCCCTACAGTACGGACATGTCACCATGCTATTTTCATGTATTTGGTCCCCTGAAAAAACATCTAAAAGGGAAGCGCTTCACCTCAGACAGCGAACTCAAGGACGCTGTGAAGGACCGGGTCTGGTCACGGCTACAGGAATTCTGGGAACAAGGAATACTTCGGCTCGTTAATCAATGGATCACAGTGTCGTTTCGTTCCTTTGCATTTGAACACCTGCACCTTGTACATTATTATTTCAAAATCTGCGATAAGACGGAGTGAAGCTCTAAATGGATCTTAGTGTCCCATTTCTGTTCTACTTTATCATTATCATATAATTTTATAAATAAATCAATATTTTAATGATAGTTTGTGACTTTGATAGTATACAAAACTTCTTTAACTATGGGATCAAAACCTTTATCAGTTCAATGCAACAATTCGGTTTTAAAAATACAAAATAATTTACAGAAATAAAAATTAAATGCTATACATATTATCTGCATATAAAATTCTTAAAGCAATTATAGGCATTTGGCAATAGAATCTCACGTTCAGATTGCTTACATGCTTGCCTTGGCAAAAATCGGTGCAATGGTAACTTTCCTTTTCTTCTATAGATGGACAATACGAAAAAATGAATTTAAATTGAATAGTTTTGATTACAAATTGGAATTGTCGAAAAGGAGAAGTTACAGAATATGAAAGTATTGATGAATCATTTATAAAATAATCCAGGCGGAATAAGCAAAGTAGAGGTTTAAAGCATTTTTCTGTACTTGGAGAAGTATCCGAAGGCGATGATAATAATTGTGGGGCTGTGACACAATTCTGTTCTTTTTGTGTGGAAAGTTTCTGGGAGCAAAGAATCAAATCTAAGTGAAATGTTGCAACGATAAAAAATGTTTCAGAAAATCTCTTGAATCTGATGTCAACTTCGAAGGGCTTACTAAAAATCAAATATATAATGTAAATTTCATGGAAATCCATTAAAGAAAGTTTAAGTGACTGATTGTAGGTTAATGTAAATAACCTAATGGCTGTCTAACATTTACATATATATCTCTTTGCTACCAGAAAATTTTATTTTTGAAATTAAGGATCCAATTTTTAGAAATAAAAATGTTTATAAAAAATAATGCTACATTAATGTTAGCAGTTCATGCTGTTTAAAATCATTTAAAATTATTTTGAGTAATGCATGTATTTATAATTTCTTATAAACAGCAGAAATACGTAACTTTAATGTCAAGCGAACGGAGCGAACTAGCATCACACAGTGATTCCAAAAAGAATCTCAACAAACTTTATTGGGTTGGTGAGCAGAGCAAGCAGGGATTTAACTCCTTAGTTATATACATTAGGCAAGTATTGGTTACATTATTTTATACAAATAACTAGTTGGTGAAATTACATATTTTTTTCTCTTTGACCTTCTATGGATTTATTGTGCCTGAACATATAATGTAATATTATAGATCTAAATATTAAAAAAATATTTCGTTTGAATATTGGACTATTTTTTTAAAGCATATTAACTGGAGTAGATTATTTAGTCATTAAAATGTTTCAAATATGCTCTAATATAGATTGTTACAAATTTCAAATTAATTTATAAATGGCATTTTTAATATCAGTCAATATTTTAACGGAAAGATGAATTTGTCTATAATTTTACAAAGCCGTATCCAATCACGTCTTCTTTTACAATGCCAGCATTGTTCGAAATATATTTGCTTGAAATCTCCCTCAAAGTATTCTCAGAAATATGTTCTGAAATTTTTTTCTACGTTATGAGCTTTACTTAACAAATGTGAACTCCATAATATTCTTCGCTACACGCTTATCAATGCAGAAACGTCTATAAATTTTGAAATCTTTATAATTAAAACTAATCTTGTATGGAATATATTTCAATACTGCATTATGAAAAATGTACATTGAATGAAATGTTGATTATCCTGATTGTAGTATTGATGGTCGCAATAAATTTCGTGATAATCATGCGCTGCATCAACATTTCATAGAGTGCACGGGCCGCGGTGGCCTGGTGGTAAGGTCTCGGCTTCGGAACCGGAGGGTTTCAGGTTCGTGACCCGATTCCACCGAAGAACCGTCGTGTAAGGGGGTAAATTGCACGTTAAATCCGTCATGACCAAACGTCTTCCCGCTGGTGTGGAGAGGGGGGTGCCAGCTCAGGTGTCGTCCTCGTCATCTGACCGTGGTTTAAAATTACGAGGTCCGTCCCAAAATAGCCCTAGTATTGCTTCAAAACGGGACGTTAATATAACCAAACCAAACCAAACCAAACCATAGAGTGCACAGGTAGACTCCCATTATCTGAATTTGGAAATTTTGATACTCTATTTTTTAGCTGAAAGCAGACTTTCAGTTAAATAACACTCAATCTGAAATATCCCGCTGAATATTTTATAAGGAAATTCGAGAGAGGAATTCGGACTCGCTCATATTTATCCAAAATTATTACAAGAGCTGATATCATTTAGAAATGGATGTGAACTGACGATATTTATATAAACGGTATCAAATCAGCATACAATAGTGAAGGATTATTAGTAGACTGGAAACCTTAAGGAAATAATAACAGAAGAGCTCAAGTTGCGCTTGCTGTTTGGAAACATATTTAGCCATTGTTTTAGGGAAAATTCATTGTATATGTTAACTGCTTTCTAAGTATAAACTTAACAGAGGAAAGATATTGAGATTACTCAGTTTATTATATGATTAGTTATAGAACTAGCTATTTAGTTTTATAACCCCGTTTCTTATATTAAATGATTATTGTATTTAAAAAAATATTAGCATATTTCAATTTATATGTCACAGGCCTATAATTATGCAGATGGATGAATACATTAAATAACTCCTATTGTAGCAAAAGTTAAACTAATAATAAATATAATAGCTCTGTAGTAGTCAATGAAGGTATAATAAAAATCACTATATCAATCGCAGTAAGATTAATTTAAATTTGCCACAATCAACAGCCAGTTAGTTTAAGAATTCAGAGAATTCTGCTGATCTCTATCACCTTCTGAATGAGAATTGAAACGCTGGACGAAAACAAACAAAAAAATGATAGATTGCCGAAGTTAGGTATAGACTTTTTATGAAGGAGTACAAGATGATATGATATGTCAAAGAAAGAAAATGCCATTTTGGAAAAGTATAGAAGAACTTTATGATCGCCATGAAAAAAAAGACTATATATTATCAAATGAAAACTTGAAATGGAATGTAATAGTTCACCGTCATATAAAAATCGAATCTTTACATAGATTGATTAGCTGCATTCAGAGATGCATCTCGGCACAAGGCAGGACAAAGAGGTTGACATGAGCAAAAAGCCTCTTTCTAAGGGAATCCATTCAAGGAGCAAGAATGAAACAGGAGTGCAATGATAGTTAAGTGGCTTACATGAATGAATTTTCTACAGAAAACAATAACGGAGCTGTCAATATCAATGTCTAGGGACATTTTCTCTAAAACCAGTGAGAATATTTCAATGATTGATAGTAAAATTACTAGATGTACGTTCATCGATATACTATCGCAAAAGATGAAGGTGCTTCAACGGCCATTATAAAGCACGGTTCTTAAACGCTTGTTGACTATTTTTAATTAGAAATTGCCTTTCACAGAGCGAAAAATTAAAATTCCTAATTTTTCCTAATTTTTGGATGATGAAAATGAAGAGGCACAATATCAACTCGGATGTAATGAAGAAACAGATTTATAGCATAAATCAAAGAAGGAAGCAACGATTGAGGCTAAAGCAATTTCAAGCAAATATTAAACATTAATATTTTGTTTTGAAAATAGTTTTGTATCTTTTTCGTAGTAAGCACGAGATAGAATAATTTTAAACAAAGCATCATTTAGTTTTGCATGAGAACGTTTCTATACTGCATGAAGGTTGAGTTGTTTGAAAACTTTTCGTGTGAATAAAATTAAATTACTCTAATAGATAATAATATATTCGTGTATTGTAGGATTTTCGTTGCTGTTTAAATTTTTGAAAAAAAATGTACGAAATTAGTTTGAGTTATGATTCTTGTTTGTAAAAAACAATAGACAATTTGAAGGATTTTTGAAAATATTAAGTTCATGTTTTTACCTTGCCAAGTAGATGGAGCGAGCTTTTCTTCTATTAAAAGAACTGCATACATTTCGTTCACAATACAGTATTTAAAATGTAATTAACTAAATGTTTCTAAAATTAATTATATTTCTTTCTATTTGTCGAACATTATGCTTTGTTATATGTGGTGGTTTTTTTTATTAAGTTAACCACCATTGTGAAAACCAGATGTAGTTTTTAAAATATGCCAGGAACAAAATTTATTTAAAGGGTAATAAAACACATTTAGTGTGTTTTTGTGGCATTAGTGGGTTTTACATTATATAGGAAGGGTGCGGTTATTTAACAAAACAAAAAATATCTCTGAATGAGACCAAAATTATAATAAAACATTTTTAATTATAAAGAAAACTATCAGATTTTCAGGAGTCATTTTCTTTTTAAATTAACTCAAGAGGAAAGAAGTCAAAAAATTATATTAGATTGTTTAAGGAATTCCAAACATACTAACTATCAAAAAAATCTTTTCTGTTTCTATGAAAACCATTTTGCAATTATATTATGCAGTATATAAAATTATTTGATTTTCTCCTAAATTTTTCAAAAGGTTTGAATATAGCAATGTCTTCAAATGATAACATAAGCTGCAAGATATTTCATTACTTTTCAAAATTCAATATATAATGTAAATCAATAAAATCTATGATTAAGTTTTTCTTGCAAATGCGAGAATTTCCCATTACTTTGTATTCTGTAAACGAATCATACCAAAATATTCAAATATATCTGCACTTCAAAGTTCAAAATTTGCCATAATAACTGCATATTTCTAAATTTGTTTATAAATTGTTTAAAATTGCCTGAATAAATATGTTGAAAATGTTATATATTATAAGTGGATGCATTGTTGCATGCTCGCATTTCTGAGTTAATTTCGTTCTACATTAATTTAGTTATTCAATAAATTCTGCTGCTTACTATATTTCAAAAATATTTTCCATGATGATTGTAAACTATGTCCTAATCTTTGAAAAATAAAACTGAAAATATCCTAATCCTTATTATCCATTACAGATTGAGCATTAAGGGAAGTCTGAGTCACAACATGCTCAGATTACTTCAGAGCACTGCTATCAATGTCATTTTTTCTCCTGTGGTCCCAATATGTCAGCCATTGATAACATGCCATGTTATTGATGTTGTAACATACGATAAAAAACTCCGTGCTCTTCGTTCCCTGTCCGCAGAATCTCAATAGGGTATAAAATGCACTCCCAGATATCTTTCGGGATATTTGGGAGGGATTAACTCTGAAGCTCTACTTTCAGTTTTTAACATTATTTTAACAACTTTTTTAAAAATTGAAAAATAAAATAAACTTTATATGGAAAATTATTAATTTTTTAAAATATTTATTTGCGAATTTGTAACGGGTAATTGTGCCTCCAAATTCCTTTAAGTTATGTAGAAATTAGTTTTTTTTCCTCTGTATAGAAAATATTGTATTGTTCTTCTTTTTAATTCTCCTAGCGGCAGAAATACTTTTTTCGCTCATAAAATTCATATCAAAATACGCAGAGCCCTTTTATTTCTTTCTGTTCTGTTGCACGCAAGAGGAGAGTAACCGATTTTTTTCCCCGTTTTGAATTTTGGAGACAAAAGCGGTGTTTCTTCGCCTTTGACTTCCCCTCCGTTTCTGGCATATTTAACCCTGATGCAAACTTTATAACCAATGAACTAGCAGGTGATAGGAAAGGACTAATTTGCGCATACAAATGAACTCTTTATTATGAAAAAGATTATAGTAGAAAATATTTTATATTTCTTTTGCAGCCGTATCAAAGACATAATATTTTCAAATTATTATCATGGCATGCAATTACTTATAAGCATTTCACTTCACAAACATAGACAAATACTTATTTTATATTATAAAAAGGCACCATCAAACATTCTGAAAACGAACAGTTTCCCATCAAAAAAATAATTTTACATTTCTTTTTTTTTTAAAGAAAACTACTTTGCATGAAAGTTGATCCATAACTTAAAAATCGGATGGAAATTTCCTTATTTAGAAATTCAGAGTTCGCCGTTAAATTTATATTTTGACTTTCATTTATATTTGAGTATCGAGATTTTCTTTGTTAAACCTTTCTTCTGTTTTCCAAGTTCTGAAACTATCTTGAAAATATTTCTCATTTCACTACCTAAAAAATGAGTTGTGCACTTTTGAAAAGCATTAAAATATGAATGCGTTTAGAAATGAAATTTAAGCTAATCATAATTTATGATTAGAAAGAGATAGGTCAAATATTGAGGGTCTATATGAATACAACGAATTCTGTGATTGATATTGACACCTCATAATAGAGAAACAATACTTGATTTTAAGTCTCGTGCGATATATTTTACAAATCTAGATATTCCATTTACTTATCCCAGGAAATTTATTCCTAATAATCCTATTAATTATACGTTATTTTTCTTCTCTGTTATACAAAAATGATTTTGCCATTCCATAAAAATTAAAAAGGAAATATTTTATTTAAATATATGGAAACATATTCTTATAATTGTTTTCAATAAACCAACTTTCATATTGCATTCTATCCTTAGTAATATTTGCGAATTGAAAGCATATTAAATACACACTTGCTTTTCTTAAACATAATGAAAATAAATTTTTAAAAAGCATAAACAAGATCGCTTATAAAAAATTTGGAATAATCTATATCTATATCTATACTTATAATAAAGCTCAATGTGTGTGTGTGTGTGTTGGCGCTCTACAGACCAGACCATTCAACTTACAGCTACCAAATTTGGCACGTGTATACCTTGGAGGCCGGGAATGTGCACCTGGGGGTTATTTTTTCAAATTTTTAAATATAATTTTATTTATTTAAAAATTAAGCAAAATTTTGACGTGTTTCTGCTAAAACTGCCGAAAATATTACCGCACAAAATTTTTTTTTACATGAAGTTAAAGATAAAAAATTTATCTTTTAAATGATACTACTGTTTTAATCTTAAAATTAAATTTCTATTTTTAATGAATTTTTAAATAAATATTTGAACCATGTTTTTCAATAAATTTTTTCGTCAAAAATAAAAATGAGGATTAAACACGATTCGCATTCATGAGAAAAAAATAGCTTTTTTCAAAGTGTTGCCATCACATTCATTAAAGCTCTAACTGAAAATAAATTAAATCTTTTTAGAAATGAAATCTGCAAAATTATAATTTTCGGCAAGTGTCTGTAAGAAATGAAACAAATATGAAATATTATTTTTTCTAAAAAATAAATTCAAGAAAAATTATTTTATGATCTTTTACACTCTCTATACAGGGTATTTATTCAGTCCCGGATCCATTTTGATATTTAATGACTCATAAAATAATGAAGATGTAAACAAACTTATGGCATTTATTGATGGATTAACTCATATATTTTCCATCTCAGGTTTGAATATTTTTACTTTTGTAAATATCGTCTGCGCGTGTTTTTAATTTCAGATAATTTCATTTTCCAGTCTAAATATCTGTACTTTTCTAAATATCGTCTGCTTATTAATTGCATTTTTCTCTATTTGTTTTTGGCAACTATTGAAATGTTATGTTTACTTTTGAAGTGTTTGTTCCATGTAGTACTTTTGTATGTGATGCTTTATTCGATCGGATATTAAGGAGAATGCATACACCACAAGAGAAAGCACAGATTTTATGGTGGTCATAGAGTTAATTTCCAATCAACTAAATCACTGACTTTTAAGAGTTAATTTCAAATCACTTAAACTGACTGATTTATGAAGATTTGAATATCACTATTCAATAAAAAAAGGATAATTTTAGATTTTTCATTGATCGTTTCAAAGAAAATACGCCAATAAGCGCGCAGGTTTCTCAAGATTAATTGGCCTAAGATTATGAAAATGGTTAGTTTTTCTAAATTTTTAACATTTAAAACTTCATAAATAAGTCTTAGTTGATCGTGGAAAATAGAAACATTCATTCATTTATTTAAAATTTGGTGTGTCCAGAATATTTATCAGAATATACCTTACTGCATTAAATTTAGACTTCATAATTTTTGAAATATATTTATAAGCAGGAACAAAATATTATTATTGATTTCATTTCAATCCTTTTGAAAGCAAAACTATAAACTGAATTTTATACTGAATCTCAGAAATTTTTGTTGAATTATTGTTTGAGATATTACATAAACTATGAAAAATATTTTGTAGTTAACATAAGACTTAAATACCGAGCGATTCTGTTTGCAATACTCATATTCAATAATAATAATAATTAATAAATAACAATAAAGATGATTAATAAAATAAAACGCTTGGTTTTATTAAAAAATATCTTAATATTAATTGCAATTTCGTCATTTACATTTTTAATTAAAGTTGAATTTTTACCGGAAATGGCGACAAATTAGCAAAGTATATATAGTAAATTGAACGAAGCGATCTAAAAAATATAAGTTTGGTATGACTATCAAAATTTGAAAATTAAAAATATTTTGTTTGAGAATCCTTTAAGAGACCAGTTACTTAAAATATTTAATTGAAAATTGTAGCGAGCGGTAATACTGGCGAACCGGCTGGTCGCCAAAGGCGGCTAGTATTATTATAAAGCTAACTACTCTTCGGGGATATCAGATTATTTGAATTTACAATTATAAAAATAGCATATTATGAATTCTATCAATTCATTAAAATAGAGTCAAAAAGTTAAGGAATTAAACAACATGTTAACAAGAGGCATATGTTGCTTATAATTATCGATGAAAAGATTTTCCGAAGCTTTCAATACTTCTTTTACATATTAAAAGATGGTAGTAAAAAGATGACACAAATTTCGCTTTGGAAGTTTTTATATAAATAATTGAATGCTTTAAGACTACCTGTCAATTGCCTGATAAATGTTCCTCAAGACCGAATTATTCAACTCAAATTGATCTTCGTTACAAAAACGTTTCTAAGAAATACTAACCAGATTTTTTAATAAATTAAAAAGTCATCGAAATTTGGATTAATTGATTTCATTGACAAAAATTATTTATTGAAAAAATTTGTTCGATTTTAAAATCCAAAAAATCAGCTTTTCAGAAACACAAGTTTTGTTTTCAAGTTTTTTTTCTTTAATTTTTATAAATTGTTTAAAGTTCATTTCAACATAATTTGCTATAATATTTTATTTATAATAAAATTGAAGTCTATTAAACAGCTTCATTAAATCGATCTCTCGTGTCATTGTTAATGTTAAGATTATTTTTGAAAAAAACTGTTGTAGTTTGACATCAGTTTCAAAGCAAATTTTGCTTTTATTAACTTTATAATATTTTTAGATTGGACTTTTTCTGCAAAATGTATGATTTAAAAGTCGCTACGGTGCAGAATGCAATGATTCTTATTCTCAAACTTATGAAACACCAAGCAGAAGAATCAAAACAAAAACATAATGATGTTTCGCATTAGAGTTTGGTATCTATCTAGTGACATCGATCAAAGTATATATATATATATATATATATATATATATATATCACATTAACAGAATGTAAAGGCGTTTAACTATAAGATGAGTTTCCCACAGATCTAGGAGAAAATTGTCGTTTCTGAAAGAGTTTGTCTCATATATATAAAAATAAAAAACTTTAAACAATTTAATTCATTGATTGATTTTTAGCACATAGTTGCAAGTGCGATTTCTGGTAAGATTTTCCTTTATTTGGAGTTTTATGGCACAAGCACCAATAATGAGGCTGTATTTCTTCAAACAAGTTCATTCTTTTACGCAATGTTTAAAATAAATGCTGTTTTAAACAAATTAGTCCAGAGTAATAATTTATGAAATGCTAATAAAATACAAAACACCGTTATAAAAGCCAAAATTTAATTTAAAACCAAGTATAATGTAAAGGCATTAATCTAAATAAAGGTAAAGTTAAGATATCAACTAGTATAATACTAATAAAAATAGATGATATCTTGATTGATAGATGATATCATGATATAATCTACACTATATAAGTCAAAGGGGACAATTTATGCAATATTTATCATTATAGGACTTAAAAATATTGCTATTCAACTATAAATCATAATTATATTAATTATTTCCATTTTTAAAGCATTTCAATTAAAGTGTTTACTTAACTGCTATTAATTGTATTCAGCATACGATTAATAGCACACAAAAATAAAGGTTAAACATTTGAATAAAATGAAAACAAATCATATTTAGATTCAGGCAAAATATTTTCAATGAATGCTTTATTATTTCTAGGCAGGATTCTTCTTCTAATTAGAATTTATTTTTGGTTTAATTTTCTGGCGCAACAGTCATCCATGGTTATACTGCGTCAGTTTCTAATTAGTAAACAGTTAAAAACAAGTCTAAAATTATTAGTTCAAATATTTTAAGCATAAAATATAAAAATACAGTTTGAAAGTTGCTTTCTTTACACATGCTATAATTTACAGTGGCATCAGTTTCGGTTCATGTTATAATTTATCTTAATTCCTCTGAGAAATCTGATAGTCACAAGTCTCAAACCATTTAAAATGGAATATTCGATTTATACGTCTGACATTTCTTATCATTCATAATTAGAGGTGTTTTCACCCTCTTATCCACAATATATTTTAAATTAGTTCGTTAGGAAAAACAGTCACGTAAGGAACAGTTATTTAAATATACTATCTGAAAAGCCATTAATTTGCACTAAGTATTACTTTCAATTTCATCAGAAAACTACGAAAAAATGATATAAAATGATTTGTTTTATTTGGCTTTGAAAATAGTTTCTCATTATTATATCGCAGAATACTATGTAAACAATGTTTGTAATATTGGAGTTTCTTTCGTTGAATATTGAAATAAAGGACAATGCGTACTATTAATTTGATATGAAAAAAAGTTAAAAAATTTGATACAAAAATTAAATCCGCTTATGAAAATATTTACCTTTTTCTTTCTTTCTTTTCGTTTTTTTCCCCTCTCTTTTGAGAAGTAGCAGATGTTCGAAATACAAAATTGAGATTAGAGGTTTTAGTTGAAAACTAAAATTTGAGTACTTAAAAATATCTGTGTTTGAGGGCGGTCACACAATGATTGAAGTGGAGAAAACATTTCCCTGATGAATGATTTTTGCCCTTGGATGGAGGATAGTGGAAAAATTCTCTCTCTTCTCTTTCAAATACCTATCATGCGTACGAGGAGTTTTCTTAAAGAAACCTTTGCCAGAAAATGATATATTTTAAAGAAGCAATGTTCAGAGTAATTAGCCACAAGGACTTTTAAATAATTGTTTTTATTGAAAATATTGGAGAACTAAAATTTCACAGGAAACTACTTTAAGATTCTCTATATAAGATGTTAAAAAATGATAAAATAGTTTGCCACTTTTTGCTCATTTTTCGTGACTGATTTTGCAAAGATGTCATCTCAAACTGAAAGTCTGCATTCTTAACGGTCCAAAATATATCTGTCGTGATTTTCTGGTGGCAAACTTTTAATAATATACATATTAGACTTATTGTGAAATATCGGTATTAATAAATTTGATCGCTTTGTTTTCACCAGTGAAGAATTTTGCATTTTTTGTTATTATTAGTTTTCTCTCTCACCTTTTATTAAAGCAGAGAATGAAAAACTCACTCAGAGTACTAAGAGTATTATTTTAAAAGAGTAAATTTGTACAGTTACTCTGCACTTAAAAGTAAATCTAAATGGTTAAAATAACCTATAACAAACCTAATACTATAATAACCTAAAACTATAACAAATAAAAGAATATAGGTTTTGTAATTAAAAGTAATAAAGAATTATACTTGTGTCATGTACTATATTAGCAGTATAATCATCAGTGTTTTACAAAATAAAGATGCATTGTGGACGGTTTCATTCGCTTCTAATCCACATTTTTTTCAAGAAATTTCTTGTACCATACAAATAAAAAATATTTCAAACCAAAAATGTGTTTTCTAAACCCATGTTAATTTTTGTTTTGCAAAGTTTTGCGCATTTTTTGGAATTTGCATAAAAATATAGTTAAAAAGTCCAAATTCAGATTTTTAAATTTTCATTTTATTCAAAATAGTGAAACATTTATTTTCTGAAGAATTATAACATTCTGATGTAAGTCATCTTGTTTCTCCGCTATCTTAGAGACCAGTGCCAGAAAATCTATCCTCTTTTTCTTGAGCGTAGGATGGTAAACATATCTTCTCTAGTAGTAGCTTATCTGAGAAGTGTTCTTTTGCAGAATTAATTTTCGTAAAACCAGAAAATCAGATAGCTTAGGAGGGAAAAATATTATCAAGATAATGATACAACTATCAATTTAGAAATAATTACTCTGTATTTTGATTGTCGAAGAAATGGAAAAGTAAATAAAGAAATTGTAAGTGATCAGGATAGCTAACAAGAAAGACACATGTCTTTCATTAAAGAACAAGATTCAACCTACTTTAAGCCCATAACTCAAGAAAGTGGGTTCTGGGATATAAGTTTCAATACTAAAATTTCTGAAACAAAACTTCATCGAAAAAAAAAGTATTAAAAATTTTGGTTTGATAGCATCGCAACGATTACTGGAGTTTCAAATGACTCAAATCATTGTCCGAAAATGATTTATCACCCCCCCCCGGTGTAAGTAGTTGTTTTTTATTTATTAAAACGAATACTTAGGAAATTTATAATTTTCCTCGATGGTTCAACTACTAGGCCTACATCCTATATTGGTACAATAGAAAATATTATATTTCTGTTGTTCAATATTTCTGTTGTTAAGGTATAACGTTTTTTGAGTAGAATAAGATAGATAATACCACAACAATAAAGAATTAAGCTAAGCATAGACCAAAATTTCCTATGGGATATATGCCATGAAGTGTTAAAAAAATTCCCCCCAGAATTTCCAGGCAGAATCGTTGAAACCTCTCCCATATCAGACAGCTGACGACGGCAAATCCATTTTTTTTTTATACGCTGCACCACTTGAATCAGCACCGCAATTGAAAAAAACTAGAGAAATGTTTCACGAAAGTTTATGCTCCTTTGTGGCTTACATGTCATCTAAGGATTATGCATCACATTATTTTTTAAGACAGAGCATTGGTTATACTCTTAGACGACAAGCTTAAGTTAAATCGATTCAACAGAGAAAACCTTTTATTATAAACTCAAAATATTTCTTTTTGTACATCTTGTTTGACCTATGAAAAGCAATTAATTTCTGGCATGCAAAACGCAAAAATGAATTAAACTATAGATTGAGTTAGAATTATATTCTCTAATTAAAATTTCTTTGCAGTATTTGCACATTAAACAGAAATTATTAACCGTGCATTTCACAATGGTAACAATGTGAACTGCACGGACTACAATGGTAACAATGTCCACGGACAACAATGGATTTATCTTTTCAATTTCTAATATCTTTAAAAAGTGGATTTTTAACAGATATGCCTCTCTCTCTAAAATATTTTCTATCATTGTCTTATTTGCTTCTTATCTCCCCTAAGATTCTTTTCTTCCATTTCCAAAATTTTTTTGGTGGCCAGTGATATATTCTTAACATTTTAGAAATAAAAGCACTCAATTTAGACATAACAGACATTAAAATCATTTTACGATTCAACTTTTCTAGTAATCTAAATTTAGTTCCTTTTTATATTCATTTTCACAAAATGTCAGATTCAGTCATTTTTAAGATTCTAGTTATAACGTGCCCTTGTCAATAAATTCTTTACAATTATTGTTATCAGAATAACATTCCGCTTTATTAATCTTATTCAAGGTTCACTATTATGGTTATAATTACATAATCGTTTTTTTCAAAATCTCGGAGTCATTAAATGTAATCGAAATGTTTGCATGATCCTCTAAGAGAAAATCTCGTTTTTGTCATGTGCAATTCTGGGTATCTCCAAACCTTCGAATGAAATATTAATAAACTTAACAATGCAAAAATTTTAAAGAAAATTGTAACTACCTCCATTCAGCGACCCGTTATATCCGTTGTTAAACTTATAAAACCTATTAAAAAAATAAACTTCATTAAATCTAAAACTTATAAAAAATAAACTGAATTAATTATTAAACATAAAAAATAAGCTTAATTGATTATAAAATAATAAACTTAACATTAAGTATAAAATTATATTAAATATAATTAAATATAAATCATTTTAAAATCTTTTCATAAAATTTATTATTTCGAAACCCTTCAATTCTAATGCATACATTTTAGTTTTGATGATGTTTTCCCAATGAGGAAGTTTGAGATTATAGAAATTCTTCAATGACAGCAACAGAAATGTTGTCTTCCTCCCTTACCTCTCTTGACATTTTCGAATGACCAGTCATGCTGAAAAAGTCCTTAAAAACGGGATAACCACAAACATTCATTCAGTATTCATATCTTTTACCATTCAGTTGTCAATATGGAAATAAATTGAAATTAAATGTGAATTAATAGATTAATAATTCAATTTGAATTAAATATGAATTAATA